>CABEEJ010004046.1:17368-45172 GCA_901482245.1 Timema douglasi
CCCACACACACACACAGAAAGCTTCCTGTTGGAGCCCTTGTATATAGGCTACTATTATTTCAACAGAAATGTTCGTTTCTAAAGAATAAAATAAATGCTATTAAACGGATAGCAAGTCATTGATAGAATGATTTTGCATTTAAGACCATATTTTCTATAAAGTCAATTATTGTTTTGTTCACTTATTAATAGGCCTATTACTTTCTAGTCAGGTATGTAGACTTTTTTTACATTCATTACTGATTACAACCTGCGCCTGGACCAGTTTTTTATTCAAGCTACAGTAGCCCCATGGCTTCTTTGGTGCTGACTGACAGCTCACAGCTGACTTCTGACCGTCAACATTTAGGTATATACAAAAATTTTGACTGTCAGAAGTGACAGCTGCTAAACACATGTTTTTGTGGATCATATAGTTCGGCGTAGGGATACATTATTTGGTCTGGTAACTTTTTAAAGCTGTCAGTCAGCACCAAAGAAGTCATGGGTCTACTGTATATATTTTCCACTATCGGCTTGCTAGGTCTGTCGTAGCTTTATAATCTGGCTTTAGACTATGACCGGCACAACATCCAGTCCCCAGCCATTAATTTAGTACTGGGAAAGGGTGAACCCACAATTCACCAATGATGCATTTTCCAGCCATGTTGAGAATCGAACCCGGGACTCTTAACTCAGACGGCGCCAGGTAGACACGCTACTGGCTGAGCTAAAGTGTGGTAGAAGTGCGTAGAATAAATTAATATGTCACTTATTGTGGTATTTGATACAAATCCTTGGATATTACTGTATTTATGTTTGACAATTTTATTTTGGGTACCATGAAATGAATGAATTAAGCAAAAGTAGAGGTCAATATTAAATTAACTGTAACTAGTTAATTTTATTTAATTTCAGAAAAAAATTAACAAGTTCATATTTTGGACTTGAACAGCTAGTTCACTATTTTCACTAACTTTCCCACTACTGTTTAAATGTATAGATATAATTACTTGTGCTCAATCGATGATAACTATTGTAACTTGACATCACACACCATCATCAATCATTTTTACAAAATATGTACCTGATTTTTGTTGAAAATGCCAGTCCCAGTGTTAGTATTAGTCCGAATATGGAGCACCAGGCTGTAGCACTCGATACCGTGAACCCCAATTGGGTAGAGAAGAAGACAAAGAATACGTACGTCAGTGAAATACCAGCTGAAAGAATAACATTACATTTTGTAGTGTTTTGAAAAGTAATCCTGCTGTGTAGGCACGATCGAAGGAACGCTTCCAAGAAAAGTAGGTCTACACATTGTATTTAAAATGAGCTATATATTTTCTTCTTCTTATTATTATTATTATTATTCAGTTCTCAAGAGCAATAATACGCTAGTATTGCTACTTCCGGGGGTATAAAAAAGTTTATATTAGAATCCCGGAGAGAACGTAGACACACTTATATAATTAATAGTACATTACTAGCGAAGCTTGGAAGATGGACATGATCTTTAGATTACAAATAGAACCGTATCATGTGACATACTTGTACATTATTAAAAATCACACCAGGGCACGGGATTCGATTTCCGTTTCCAGTTGTAATTATTCAAAATGTACGAATAATTAAAATTTATACTATTTTATAAGTGGTTCGGAGTTTAATTAGGAAGTCGTTAGGAAATTAATTAAACTTACAACAATGACAATCAAACTTTTCAAACCTTGATTTGTATTTGAACTATTCTTTAAAACAAGTTAAAATATTTGGAGTGGTGTGATTCTACGTCTGAATTGTGTACAAATGTATTAGATAAGTTAATGTATAATTAAATGAAACTTATCCAATTTTATTGGAAATAGTTATAATGGTATAGTTTTTTTTTAATTTCTACTGAATATTCAATGCTAAAAATAAAATAAAAAAAATTTATTTAGAGATTACATACCGATGAAACCTATTATGCTTTTTAATATGTAGTTCTCAAAGGTGCCAATCAAACAAAGATTTGTACAAAATTTCCTCAGTCTATTATCGGGTGACAAGCTAAATATTTTAACGAGTAGGTGTAGTCCAAATAATCGATAACAGGCTCTACAGAGATTGCGTCTAGTTCTGAAACAGGCACAAATAAAATTATAATAGCTAGACAAAGTTAATATCAATAACAGCATATTGCATTGATTAGGTTAATAAATACATTAGATGTGTAACTTGAACTAAGTATTTTAAATTATGATTGTCTTCCATGAAAGAGTTCAGTTTTAACTTAATAATTAAGGTCTACATATTTTAACAAGTCATATAACCTCTTACAATATTTAGTTTAGATATTAAGATGACTTATCTGCATATTTGAGGTGTCTTAAGCACCTCAAACATTAAATCATGTGTTATACATTGTTGTTACCCACTAAGACTGCAGATTGACTTACTGGAACTAGAATGGACGTACAATTCGTTACACATACACAAAGAGAGAGCTGTTGTATCAATAATTATTCTAATATAAAATTACCTTGAACAAAAGTGATGATATTTATCGGCAAAAGTGTATACAGGAACTTCACCCTTATCTATCTTTATAGAATTTTCTTTTTCACGCTGATATCGGTCCCATTTTCTTTTCAGCAGGTAAGCGTTTAGTGCTAATATAAAATATGACATTTCATTTAACGTAGATTAAACCTTATAACACGTATTTTGCAAAATGTATTGTCAGTGCATTAATTGAATTCAATGCAGACTTCACAAAAAATGTCAACAATGAAATATATGTTTGAATAAAATCTTTTTTAACTATTAGTTTTTTTGTTAGTTGATTTTTGTTTTAGAATAATAAAACTTAATTTTTAGTAATATTACTTAAACAATACTTTTAAATTTTTTGTATTATCACAATTTGATTTTTTAGCAAATTAATAAAATAATAAATATGTATGCTAATATAATGGAATGCTTAGAGACATAATTTTTCCGGTATAGATTTCATAATTGAAGGTATTACTATAAAACAGTTATGGCTACATTACATAGTTATCTATTCAAATTCCTTTGCGTGATTTTTTAAATATTTAGTTAGACCAAAAGATTATATTTTAAAATTATTTGAACAGTTTTAAACTTAACTTTTATTTCTATAAAACCTATAAAACTCTTTTAAATTATTCAGATACACAAACGGATTTTTAACTAATCTATATATCACTCATTTGTTTGACTATAAAAGAGTGGTGAGAGATTAATGGTAATTTGGGTGGCTAGGTGCCTTGACTCTTCACTGTTTTTCTCCTTTTATCTATCAAATGCAAGCTTGGTCTCGACAGCCATTATGGCTTGTTGCAACCCATACGCTCAATTTTCTTCCACGATATTGATCAAAGATGGAAAAGCACAAAGCCATAGATTAAAAAGCATATTTTTTTATTATTATTGATTTAAAAAATGTAATCCAAAAGCGTTTATAAAATATGTATATTTAAGATGGCACGTCTAGTCAACCCCATGCAAACGTGGAAAACATTTTTAAATTTAAATTTGCAGTTGTATAGTAAAGTTTGACTTTGTTAAGTTTACATTCTTTTCACAATATCAATATTTTCTGTATTGGTTTTTATAATAACTATTATTATTGATTTTTCCTTTTCCACCTCATCAGGAAATATTTGTACAGTCGTATGTCGTCTGAATCTTCATGTTTCTTCATTCTTTGACCTGCGTTTTCCCAGTCGCTGTAGACTTCATTAGCTAGCGACCTTGATTGTTCGGAGATCTTACAAGGAGCGCAGAACTTGACACCATTGTTCTTCGAATATACTAGCCAAGGCCGAGGTCCTGTTTCACCACTAGGAAATGTTCAGCTAAAGAGTGAGAGGGATATATATATACCTGGTTGTATATGCATACTGGCACTTTGAGGAAGATAAACTAGCATTCATATTTTGTTTCACACTATGTTGGACGAGCTATTCTTGTGTGGCATCGTCTAGTATCTACTCGGCAGGATCCTTATACCAACAGATAGAATAGTAAAACCTGCATCCACGTGCAATTAAAAATATTCAGAATTATCTGCAATGACTGCTGCAGGGTCTTCATTGGTCAAGTTTTGAGGCAGCTCGCCATAGTCAGACACGCTTTCAAGTTGAAGGTTGTCACTCCAATCACCAGAAGCTGATGTACTGGTACTGGGTTTGAAACTGGAAGTGGGGAATAACGATTTCAACCTAGGAACTGTTCGAAGAAGCTTTTTTTCCATCTATTTTCTCCATATTCCTCTCTCCTTACCAGGCTCTGCGAAGTTTTTTAACTGACGTCAGACTCAAACATATTCTACTTTCTGCCTAAACATAAAGTACGTTCAACTAAGGTTTTAAAAAATTAACAAGTTAATTGTATAACTTGGTTGAGAGTGTTGTCACACTTAAAAAAAGAGACTGCCTTCAGTTCCAGGACCTCCTCCAAGGCTGGGGCCCTAGGCAGCTTACTAGGTTACCTAGTACAAAGCTCAGGTCTAGGAATGCGCATGCGTGGACGAGTAATCCATAGAAAAGGAAGTGTGAGGGTCTATGCAAAATACGTCATCACTGTTTTGTTAGCAGTTCGTCGTTTATTTTAAATAAGGAGGCTGCCTAGCCTAAAGTTAAGGCCTGGGAATGTGCATGCATGGACGTGAAACCCATATAAAAGTAAGCGCGAGCACTAGCGATGTGGTTCTACTTGCCAACATTAGAGTGGCGTTTCTGTATTTACTGTGGATTCAGGTGTTCTCTGAAAAACTAGCGCAGAACAGAAACCTAGTCATTTGACGAGTTTTAAGATTTACTCTGTCCGTTTTGCCTATTGATCTTTATAATATAACTGGATAGACATCTGTGGTTGAAATTTTCGAAATGTCGTCTGCATACCATTGTGTAAGAGAGAAGTAAACTTTCGGGTATTTCTTTCTCTCCTACACCCATACAAGGCAATATGGTATTTTGACATCGTTCATTAACTTGATTGAGTATATTAGATACATCAATGTGTGATTAGTTATATAAAGTAAATGTGTTAGTAAAAGCTTTTAAGACCATAACAAAGTTCGAAACTGTTAAGCTTTTTCTTTAAATAAGTTGATGTAGGCTAATATATTGATGGTTTTTTTTAAGGAAGCTCGTTTGGAAGGCTTTATTTCGTACCAGAATCCTACCCTATAGTAGTGTTTAGGTAGGATAAAATACCTTCCACAAGGGAATTTCTACTTTCATTCTAAATTGCCGTTCATCCTACCAAAATACTAATATAATATGATAGTATTCTGGTACGAAATAAAGCCTTACAGATTGGGATTCTTACTAAAATCAGGGTTTGGTAGACACCCTACTTCCTACAAGCCTATAACCAAAATTATCGTTTGAACATAAGACTTGTACACAAAGTACGTCATTCAAATAAATGGATTATAGTTTTAGCTAACTACTAACTTTTCATTATAATTATCGAACTTTCAACATAACATGGTTTCTGAAAGCAATATACAATATTAAAGCCAATTTTAAAAAAAAATGCTTTCTCCAAGCCTACAACCTAAGTGATCGTTTGAACTTATGGCAAATACACAAAGTTTGTCATTCAAACAAATGGAATCACATTTTAAGATATTTTATTAATTATATTTATCGAACTTACAATATAGTATGGTTACTGAAAGCAATATACAAGCAAATATCCAACTTTAAATATAATTGTAGTCTTGTCAGACTGTAAACAACATGGATGATAACTACATATTTAAATATATTAAAGATGTTATTCGTATTTGTACCTGTAAAACTGAATTTTATATCCTTTAATGTAAATGACTCTTCAGGCAAGTGTGGTATAAGACTTCAATATTTTCTAATAATAACACTTTTATTTCATCAGAGACATGTTTTCGAATAAGAATATTGAAAGAAACCGTTAAATCTTTCCTCCCACAATGTAGCAGACGATAAATTTGATCGTAACTCTTTGGACCTTGGCACTGCGTATGTTTATGTCCATCCAGTATAATATAGAGATCACTCGCTTTGCCTGAGTACTTCGGCATGGGAGAATCAATCAAATCTCAAAACCATCAACCTCAAATCAATGAGCATGCGCATATGACTACGCATGCGCTGTATGGATAACAGAAGGTAGACAGCTTCGTTGGCTGTTGTGAGGAGATTTGAAATAACTTGTTAATGTAAAGCTTGTATCGATGTATTGGATTTTGGCACGACACAGCGTTATAATTTGAAAACATCCAACGAGAAAATGATCCAAAATATATATATATCTACTAGAAAATAAAATATGTTGTTAGTAAGCTGTTTTAAGTTGCAATGCATCGTGGGTAGACACACAGCCTGTGAATTGCTGTACTACGCAGGCAGATTCTGCTTTCTATTCTTGTTGAACGTGTGAATCAAGCTTTATCCCTTTTCTGTGTGTGTGTATCAGCCTTCAGCCTGATTTACACTCTAAAATTAAGGTTTAAAGCTGCTCCTACGCCGTTGTAATTATTTTTAACATTTTATTTATTGTGGGAAAGTATAGTGATTTCTGAAATTAACAGGTCACAGTTCTTAACCAAAGACAGCCATGGGTGTACAAAACGGAATATTTAAAATATTAATATTACTAGTAATTTGAATATATATTATGAACATTAATATATTTCAATAATATTTATATTTCATTGAAGTACTTAAAATATTAATACTGTGAATATTTCATTGTGTATACCTCATATGAATGTCTTTACTAAATTTCAGCATCATACATCAATTAATACTTACTTTATCAATGGTATGCAAAAAGCGTTAAAAAAAATGTTTTACCCCTTATAACTGTCAGACTGTGATTATTTGATGTTTATAGCTTATTATACACTTGTTAAAATAAAGCAATAAAATGTTGATGGTCTAATGACGTCAAGTTCTAGTGACCAGATATTGAAACCAAATAGCGCTAGTATCTCTACATATTAGTACCTACGTGCACAATTCAAGTAATGTAGAAAGGTTTGAACCACACAGCTTCGACCTTATTGTTTTAAGTAATATGGCGACCAGAAAAAAATAGCTAACGGCTTTAAAAAAATAACCTTATTATTAAAAAATATATCAACTACAATAATTAATGTTTGATAATTATTGTAAAGGCACTTAAAATTGCTTGGTAATGGTAAACATCGATATTCTCTTCACATAAATTAGTTCTGTACATTGGTGGAGGGGGAGCTCTATACAGATTGTGTTATATTTAAATTGCACAAAAATTATTGTGAATAAAATATATTATATTAGTCTTTCGCACGGTTTGACCTCAATTTTAGTTTCGGGAACCATCGTGACATCTTGATAATCTACAAGAGTTCAAATCCTAGTTTTTAGTTAATGTTTCGCTATACCCAACATTAATAATTCTAATAAATTACCGGTAATCAAGTAAATCTAAAGTGTAAGAATTTTAATTTTGTTGATTTATATCTTATTTAATTTTAATGTATTCTTAAGTGTGTATTGTATTTTGACGCGACTAGCACGCCATGCAGCCAAATGCCATACTGCTTTGGATTAATTATCATTGAATTTATTTTCAAACTTATTGTTTTCAAATTTCAACGGACATTGCATTGCGTCGAAGGAAATGCCATGTAATAATTGTATCAATACTTTATCATACCAACTAGAAATAGACTTATTCAACTGGTTTTAGCCAAAATATTCTTTCCATTTAAAACAATACTGATCATCTGTAATTGTATTTCTAACATCTTTTACGAGTTCCCATGAGAATCATTAATGGCCGACGCGACACGAAGAAGAGAGAAATGGACTATTTGTAATGGGAAAAGACGGAGACTTTGATGACACACAGATACGTCATCCAATCTCACGCATTTTCAATTTTAAAAGGCCCGCGAGGAAGGAAGAAAAAAGAAGAAATGGAGTTTGTTTAAAAACAATGATCACATGTTAACGGCAACAAACGGCCATATATTAGATTCTGCATCCATTTAGTTATAGTTTCTAATTTGATCAATCTTCTTATTTATTATTTATTTCCGCCCGGATATTCTCTGTTTCTCCTTTAGTTTCACATATTTCAACTTATATACCACCATATTCACGAGATTTTTGGGACCTCGACGAGAAATGCTGAGAAGTGGGAATGGAAAAGAAAAAAGTGGGACTGGCGTCTTGGAGATGAATAGAGGATGATACACATAATTTTCAGTGCTGCAAAAATTGAAATTTGAACAGTTAGGCTTAAGATAATCTTTCAAGAATTCATCAAAATGACTACCAGAGATGTGACGACAACCTTGGACTATTGGTAGACCTCTGCAACGACGATTCTTGGACTTTCAGTGAGTTTTGAATTAATTCACAGTTCCTATGACAACGACCTCCCAGAACATCTTTGAGGTGATATCAACAATTTTTAAGTTTTAATATATGCACATCTTCGACCCCCNTTTTTTTTTAACAATGACTCTAGAAATAATATTTTGGCCAGAGTCATTCCTCAGACACGAATGCAATGTCTTATGCTCTATTATTCATTCATGTTAAATAGTAACGTTACCCCATAAAAGAAATCTATAATTAGCTGTTTCAAGAAATTATAATATTTATTATTATTATTATTATTATTATTATTATTAGCACTGCATCTTACTACCCTTTCAGGTTATACGCACTTTCGCTAATGTGTAATGGTAGGGTGATTGTGAGATGAAATGGAGGACCTACAGTTTAACGTGGAATCCGAACCACGGTGGAGACCTGGCATTTTTTTTCAATAATTATTCACCAATACTAAACTTTTTTCATGTTAATACCTCAATTAGCTATTGTTATATGAAATATGGATGTATATTACATTTATAATTCATTAGACATCTGTTGAGCGGGGTTGTTTTTTTATTTTGGGCATTATTTATTAAAGAGAAAACTATCTTTTTTTTTTTAAAGTTTAAACTGTGACTAAATATTTTATTTATAATATGATTATTACTGTTACCATAATTCTTTGTTGCTACTATTGCTCTCAAAAAAACATATTTAGCTGCGTCTCACCTACAAGCAGTTCCCAGAGACACTGACCTTGTAGGCCAGCATTGTTGTACGGATTGTTGACTAGTTACAGTAAAGGTATATTTTTTCCAAACATTGCCCAGAAGTTCTGAGAATCTTGTGATCGTTTTTTATGTATCATTATTATTATTATTATTATTTTGTTCACCCCAAGATGATATTTTTTTTATTTCCCTGTTAAATGTAAGTGTTGGTCTTGAAACAAAAAACTGTTTTAATTTTAAATCTGAGCTAGCCCACTATTATTTCATAATTGATTTTATTTTCTACTTCTTCTTCTTCTCGTAGGTGCTGTACCTCTTTTCAGCCTCCGAGAGTGTCCGGCTGGCAAACGCTACCGGCCTGACACCCTCGGAAGTCCTCTGGAATAGCACAGCACCCAGAGAAACAGTGGACGCATCAACATGGAGGAGAAAAGGCAACGAGAAATCGGACATACGCAAAACTTCGGGGGAGATTAGCCTTTTTTTAACAAATCAAATGCGCTAGCTTGCTCCGCACCCCAACTAAATACAACCTCTTTCCTTTTTAAAGAATTCAGAGGTGCGGCAATTTTCGAAAAGGAAGGAATAAATTTCGCGTAATATGCGCACATCCCTACAAACCTCATAACGCCCTTCAGATTCTTGGGAGGGGGATAATCAATGATAGGGCGGACGCGCTCAGGATCAATAAGTAAGTTCCCCGAGGAAATCACATAGCCAAGATACTTAATTGAAGATTTAGCCCATGTAACTTTATTAGGATTGACAGTTAACCCCACCTTGCGAAGGCGAGATAATACCTCTTCTAAATGTTTCACATGGTCGTCTAAAGAGTCGCTGTAGACACAAATGTCGTCTAAATAATTGAAAACATACTTAAACTTAATGTCAGATAGCACGTTATCCAAGACACGACTCAGCGCTTGCCCACCCACGCTACAGCCCAGGGGGACACGATTGAATTCGTACTGTCTCCAAGGCGTGATGAAAGCCGTGTATTTATTAAAAGACTCTACAAGGGCACACTGCAAGAAACTAGCGTTAAGATCGATCAAACTGAATACCTTAGTCCTACCTAGATGTTGAAAGGCAGATTCTATGCTCGGCATTGGGTAAGGATCGAACTGTATCTTCTTGTTGATCTTACGATAATCTACAATGAGTCTATACCCTTAGTTGTTTTTTTTAATAATAAACGCGGGGCTGGCGTACGGCGAATTGGAGGGGCGGATAACTCCTTTCGACTCTAGATCTTCAATTAACTCACGAAAAATCTCATCTTCGGTGGGGCGCAAGAGTATGGACTGGACATAATGGGAACGTTATCTTCAACAATAATTTCATAGGGGAGTACATCACATTTACATAGTCGGGTAGTAATCACATCAGAATATCTTGAAATTATCCCATTAACCGCGTCCTCACTGCTGTTTACAAGATGGATGCGACACATAGTAGCAGAATGACACAACTCGATTTTAGTATTAGGGGAGAATACAAATGTTAACACTCTGCAGCCTGAATTAATAACAGCACCCGTTTCCCACAAAAAATCATTCCGTAAGATAATGTCATAAGGGAGGGATGGAATACAATATAAGTTTCTCTTCCATGAAAATCCCATGATCTTGACGGCTAAACATACTCTCTCCTGTGCTAACAATAAATTACCATTACCCACAATAAACGGTTTAGAGTCTACTTTTTTGATGACGATATTACAAGGCTTATTTAACTTATTCAGGAGTTCGGTGTTTATAAAGGACCCACTAGAACCAGTGTCCAGTAGCGCAAAACCGGGGTTTGACACGATAGTAACCTTTACCACAGGGGGAAGGGTATTACTTCTTTTACTACATTTACGCGTGACGGGCCCCTTATCACTACCACGCGTCATACATTTCCCGACTGACAATCGCGTTGGAAGTGTCCTAACTGGTGACAACGAAAGCATCTAACGCGTGACAAGTCCACACGTCTTTTTGACCTAATAGCACCTAGCGGTCTCCGGGGGGAATTGGACGGTACCCGGTTGCAGGAAGGGGTCATACGTTGATGCAAATCATTCACTATAGGCGCGGGATGGGCATCCATATATTCTTTCTCAGCTAGTAGGGAACCTTCAATGTTAGATGCCAACAAATATAGGTCAGACAAAGTGGTCGGCTTGTATGAAAACACAAAATTCCTCCTAGTTAATGGGGATACATTCTCCAGAATAATCTCCACGACTCCTCCCTAAGTCAGATTGAGGTTCAAAATCTCTGCGGCTTCAGACATAGCTAAGATAAAACCCCTAAATGGTTCTTGGGGATGTTGAAAACGCCGTACATGTTGCATACATAGTCTTTCTTTGTCTCTTCTGGAGACCAAAGACTCTAAAATATGACTTCTCGCTATGCTCCAACTGAGACCCAATTGTACATATTCTGATACTAAATGAGCTAAAAAAAAAGTGGCTTTCCCCATACAAAGGATTAGAAGCTCTACATTTCCCTTGGCCCAAGTTTTGAAACTCTATTCGCTTCTAACAAAAATGTAAACAATACACTACAAGATTGCCCGTCACAGACTGGCAATAATTTAAGACTATCAATGGCAATTTTACTCAGAGTTTTTGAGGGGGTAGTAATCGGATGACTTCTAATAGGATCTGATGTGCTCTCTGACCTCCTCTAACTCTACAATATTTGATTCACACGGATCACAATTTCCCAGAGAAGGATGGCTAACAGTGCGGCTAATATCAAAAGTATCAGAAGCGTCCGACTTACAAATATTTTCCGATAGCAAGGACAGCAGCACTCCTACGTTAGCATCAAGGGGGGATGAGATGTCTCGTCTTGAGCTCCTGGTGAAGATCCACGGAATTGAGTATGTAGATGTCAAATTTGGAGTTGATCAAGCTCCCAGGCGCGTTGGCCATGGCGGATGATTGAATCAAACCAAACAAAAGTTAATCAGCAATTTTAGGTTGAACTCACCCATGCGCTCATTCTATAGCAGAGTGGCGCAAAATTTGAACCCTATTTTTACCCTAACACCTAACTTAGAGGGTTCAAATAAAATAAAAAAAGTCAGCAAAATGAAAGAGTATGCTGGGTGAGTGGAAAATATCATAAAAAGCTGGGTTAAACATAAACAATACCCAGCACACGCAATTAGGAATGCGGACTCGTCCCCACGGTCACCCTCAACAATATATAACAATAAACCAGAACGTAACTATACCTCTGATTCGATTATCACACAACACTTTAGCTAGCACATTATACCTAAGGATGGACGTAAAAAGGGGTAAGTACAAATATTATCGTCAAGAGTTGTTTATTAAATATTCAAAAAATATGGACAACAATTAATTTAAATAAATAATCCCAAGAAAAAATAGGGTATACAATATTTTGCAATCTTAATACCATGACCTCATATGAAGGGCGCCAAACTTATAAGTGATTACCATTACTAATCACGCTAACAAATATAGTAGTTAGGCAAAAAAAACAATAAATTACTTTTCAATTTAACCTCAGCCTAATTGCTAATGTTCATCACAAAAATATTTAAAATTATTTTATGCCAGTATCCTTTTATTTCTCCATCCCATAAAAAGGTAAAATATTCTTAACCCTAAAATTATTAGATACCTTATGTTGGCGTTAGCTAGATAAATCCATATTTAATTTGCCAACACTTAACTAATTACCAACCATAACTTAGTTGTTAAGGCGGCTATCACTGACCTCTTATATGCGCTAATGACGCCTTGTATTTTAAGTTCATGTGTGAACATTTGAAGTTAAACATTAATAGAACTACTCTATAGACGGTATCTAATAACATTAAAGTTCAATATAATAAAGATAAACCTTAAGTCTCACAAGGAATAATAATATAAACAACATTTCTAGATATATACTTCCTAGTTAGAGTGCAAAGTTTAAGTCCGTTATACTCGGAGTAAATATTTAATACTTAAAAATATTATTATCACCAGATATTCCACTTTAGTTCAACGTCAAAGCTTAAGTCCATTAATACTTGACATAAACACTAAGTTCAAAGTTTAAGTCCATCAATATTTGAAATAAATACAAGTGCAAAAGAAATATTATTATAAACGATATAATTAGATATTCCATTTTTGTTAAAGTTCAAAGCTTAAGTCCATTAATACTTGACATAAATACTAAGTGCAAAGTTCAAAGTTTAAGTCCATTAATATTTGAAATAATTACTAAGTCCCGAAAGAGAATTTTGAAAAATAAAAGATTACGCCAAAAAGGAATTTTTCTTTCATTATTAATTTCCGAAGCCTTCGCTTACTCAAGCGATTACCAAAGCCAGTCCCAGAGTGTCACTTCACTCACACGATCACTCTTTTATACGGTAAAACACAGTCCACAGAACACGGAACGATGGGATGACCAGGGGAGGGGGAACCAAAGAACATAAACAAGGAAGGGGATGTTATACGAGAGTCTAGACTGGAGTAGGAACGGAACTTTGGCACTGGTGAAGAGTTTCTTCTTTCCAACTGAAGACCTTTGGTTCGGTGGAGTCGTTGCTGAGCGTTGAACAAGCGCGGTCTCAGTATATCGTGGTTAGTCGTCTTGTTTAGGGGTGCGTGTTTCGATGGGCCGGTCATGTGTGTAGTTGAGCCAGCAACAGACGGTGTTGGTACAATTGGGTAAGTCCATTGTATTTGATTTGGTTGTGGTTAGCTTGTGGCTAATGCTACAGTAAGTAAAAAGAAAATCTAATGATGGATTTTGTGAAAAACATTTTTGGCCAAAAGATATTCAACGAGAGTGGATTGTAACAGATAGTGATGAAAGAATTTTGCAAAAGGAAAGTGTGCAAATACTTTTTTATAATGTAAGATTAGTTTTTCTCTTAAATATTTCCACATTTGTTGATCAATGTTTGTAATTTTTTTAAATCTGCTATATATCAGTTACCACCACTCCTATGTCGTTGACTACTTGTATGTTTATTTATAACAGGAATTTTTCTACTGCCTTACCTTTAAACATTATTTATATACCAAAATAAAAAATGTTATTTTTTAATTGCGGGTGGTGCTCTAGTACTGATACAAATAAAACACTCTATTTTCTCAAAACAGCAAATCTTTATGAAATTGTTATTACCATTTATACTTGCAAGTAAACGTCAAATCAACTTTAACCATAATTATATCTAAGCCTATTTAATATAATTTGATTTAGTAGGATTTCGAACGGGTAGTAAGACGCGGTGCTAATAATAATAATAATAATAGTAGGATTCAGACATCTCATTAGAATCAAAATCCAGACGAAGAACCTAAACGACAGATTGTTTATTTGAACACTATTGTTCGAGGTTTGAATTTATTTGCACATGAAAAGCTAGCAGGCTAAGGATGAAGGGGATGATACTTAAAAACCTTAGCCATACATATTTCTCTTTTTGTTGTTAAATATTAAAAAGTTGATAGTATTTTCTATCAATACAATCATAAAGATATGGAGAATTGAGGGAAATAAAAATCATATTATTTACAATCGAAAGTATTTGACAACATCACATTTAAAAAGTAACACTATTTGCTTAGTTTTTTTTAATGACACTTGTCAAAAAGTATTAAATTATTCATAGAGGACTGAAACTGCTCATATCCTGATATGTTAAACTCTATTAATATTACTACACTATAGCTTGGTAGTAACAATCGATATGTTGCTGCAAGTAATATTACTACAGTAATTTAATTAAATAATATTTAGGGATGATAGGTACTATCAATAATTGTTTTAGCGCTTAAGTCAAATATAGTATTTGAAAAATGTTTTCTTTAAGGCTGGAAACAAACCTAGGACCAATGTAAAGACGGTAATACCAAGTACTATGCTGAAATCTCAATTTTTAAATAATAAAATTATATTGAAACTTTATAGATTGTATGCAAGAACCAAATGAGTAAAAAGGTAAATGGTTTTGATTTGCCTCGGAATTGAGCCTTCTGCAAGAACGTACCCTCTAAGATAGCTACGTAACACCACTCACACTTTCAAATGTAAATTAATATGTTTTTAAATCCATTAAAAAATCACACTTCTCATTCACTCTGCACCTTTACTAATATCGTTCTTCCATTCCGCCATATCCCTTTATTAAGGAAAGACTCTAATTTTCGTATTCAGACAAATTACCCTAAATGCTACTCTTCAGTGTTAAATAAAAATCCCCTAATAGGTTATTAGATAGATGGTAAAACTGATTGATGCCGTAGTGCTCTCACACATCAATACTTTTTTAAATAATAATTTATAGTCATGTTTATATTATCAAATCTTACCAAACAAATATTTAGCATGTGATTTATAACAAAGAATTTCAAATTTAAATTATTATATATCGATGAGCAACGATTAATAATTGTAATTTATATACTTTCATTTGATATGAGCTATTATTTTTATTCGCTAGTTATCAGATTTGGGATAAAATAATTACCATCTAACAGTAAAATGTAAGCTTGGAGGTTCAAACCTCTTTTCAAAATTTAAATTGCGCACGCGCTATTCCGCAACGACACTAGCGCCATTTGGCTTCAATGTCTGATCACTTAAACTAAAGAGTAGCCAGACCTGTATATCTTAGACTCTGAGTCTGATCAACTACTTTTAATTGTTATACCAACCGAACCAGGGTGACAGCTGCGCGAACTTAGTTGTTTTCAAATTAATGTCAGATGCGACAGTAACAAAAGAGACGTTGGTAACTTTATTTTAACGTTGGTAATTTTAATAGAATTAACAGAAAGATATCTACGTGTAAAATCAAGCTCATGTTGTGCTGAGAACACTCTTTACCTTTGTCAGATGTACACCTGATATAAAAATAAATACAAAATATAATGTAGGCAAATTGCGTATGTTGAAAACATTAAACAAAGGAAATAAATACAATATTATATACGTTAAGACTTAGATATTGTTATTTAAAAACTGAGATGATATAATTTCAAATTAAGAATTTTTAAATGTGAATAATAGGGATAAATCCCTGTACAACAGAAGACCCTAGACAAATTATTCACACTCTTGGAATAACAATAATCTTATAACAAACTTTAATTCAATTAAAAATAGTTATTGACTCAATAAATGGACATTTAAAAGAGTCAAATGGTCAAACTATCATTCATATTATATTCAAATTCCAATGTAAGCGTAGTTTAATACAAGAATGAAAAATAAAACTTATTTAAAACAAGTTAAAATAAAGTTAACATTTCCAGTCAACAATTTTGATTAAATTATATAAATTGAAAGTTAGTTAGATTTTATTAAAAGGTTGAGTTATATCTAAGTCTTATCTGAAATCAACGCTCCATTACTCTTTATTACAATATTGTTTGTATATACTGGTGCTATATTATGTTGTAAGGTTTTGCGTGATAATGCCCCTGCTAAATTTCGTTAAAATTGCCTAACGCATTTCACAGTGTATCGTGGAACCAACATTCGGACAGACAGTGGCCAAGTTAAAACAGGACTCTCGGTAAACTAAATTTTGGAATTTCTCTACAAGATTTACAGCGAGATTGACTGCGTGGGTATTGATTAAGCGTTTTTCTTAGTTGAGAGTCTAAATTTTGGTCCAGGGCGACTATACTGAAGATATATTTTTGATTTGTATTGAAATACTTTTCATTATTTGTTGTAAAAGGTATTATGACATAAATTAATGGTTTCCATATCTTGTACATATTTAAAACACAAAGCAAAGTTGTTCAAGATTATTTGTTCATTCTTGTAAACAATAGTACAGATCATATATACATCATAGATAATAATAAAACAAAAGTCAAAGAAGACATTAAAGAACATTTAGAAGGCACTGCCCATCTTCTTGCAGGTCAAGGCTCATCTACTAAAATGCTCTATTGAGTGGATGGAATTACTCAAGTCCCAACACTCCCCCTCACTCGTTAGAGCCGAGGATGTAGTCCAACAGCTTGACTCAAGATGGTGTGCCTGGGGCTTGCCAAGCCCTTTGTAAAAATATCTGCTTCCATGGATTCAGAAGGCTTGTATGTCACAACAATGTCCCCATTTTGAATCTTCTCACGAATAAAGTGTTATTTTATACTTATATGCTTTGATCGGGAACTTATTATAGAATTCTTTGTCAAGTTTTGGGCAGACATGTTGTCATTGAAGATTTGGATGGCTTGATGACAAGATCCCATGTCGTTCAGCAGTTGCCTCCTTTGCCACTTCTGTCAAGGCCATGTACTCAGCTTCTTGGGTAGATAGAGCAATGGTTCTTTGTTTTCTGGATTCCCAGCTGACCATTGAACCTGCATACTTAAAACAGTATCCTGTGTACGATCTTCTATCACTGGAGCATGATCCCTAATTTGCATCAGCATATCCGGTCAATGGTTCTTCAGTCTTTTGGAAGATCAGAGACAGTTCCTTGGTACCTTTAAGGTAACGGAGGACCCTTTTTGCTGCTAGCCAATGCTCCTTAGAAAAACAATTATTAAATTGACTTAAGTAGCTTACCGAATGTGAAATATCCGGTCTTGTACCTGTTGCAAGATACATAAGGGCTCCAATCAGATTTTGGTATGGAAAATTTGGTAGGTTTTCTGTTGACGCCTTGGTAAACTTTATTCCCGGAACCATGGGAGTCTTGACAGGATTACAGGTCTCCATATTAAATTTATGAAGGATCTCATCAATGTATTTCTTCTGAGAAACTGAAATAGTTCCATTTTTACAGTCGAATTCTATACCAAGACAGTATTGGAGATTTCCCAAATCTCTCATTTCAAATTCGTTCAAAAGCTCCTTCTTTATATGATTCAATTTTTCTTGACTATTTGATGCAATGATTACATCATCTACATAAATTGCAACCAGTATTTTTTCTCTTCCTCTGATCATAATGTATATGCAAGGATCAGCCTGTGAAGGGATGAATCCTAATTTACAAAGTTTGGAATCTAATTTACAGAACCATTGGCGTCCTGCTTGCTTTAGTCCATACAACGCCTTCTTAAGACGACATACCTTTTCACCATTTTGTTTGCGTAGCTCTTCAAGCATTTTCTTTACCTTTTTGAACATGGTGGAGTCTTCATTAGCACTTTCTTCAACCATGATGTTGCATAAGATTTTTTCTAGAAATTCTGGCTTTTGCATAAATAATTTTTCGTCTATATCTCCATTAAGGAAAGCTGTTGAGACATCAAGTTGATTTATTTTTAGATTTTCTTCGACTGCTACAGCAAGAAGAGTTCTGATAGAGCTTAATCTGGCGACTGGGGCGTACGTCTCTCCATAGTCGAGTCCTGGTCTTTGTGAGAATCCTCGAGCTACAAGACGTGCTTTTCTCCGCTCAAGATCGCCATTTTGTTTATACTTATTTTTTAGCACCATTTTAGAACTTATTACATTTGCTCCATTTGGTTTTGTCACTAATTCCCAAGTATCATTCTTTATATGGGCTTTGATTTCATTTTTTATGGCTTCGTGCCATTCTTCCGCATCTGGCCCTTCTAGAGCTTCCTTAACTTCACATAATGCTGACATGTCATAATCATTCATCCAAGGGGGTAGTCTAATTGTATCTCTTGGTCTTAAACATCTTTGTCCTTCTTCCTCAACTTCTTCTTCCTCAAAGCTATCTTCAGATCCTTCATTGTTTTCTTCTCTGTCACTTGCGACTACATTAATTTCATCTAAATTTTCGTCATTCCTTATTACTGAAATCTCTTGACTGTTACTGTTTTCTTCCTTTTTCGGCGTATTTGATTGTTGTTCACAGTATTCTTCCCTGAATGGATCACACCTTGAGGGTTCTTGGTTGGATTCATAGTAGAGCTTGTTAATTATTTTTACATCTCTCGCTATTGAAATTTTTCTTTGGGATGGCACCCAAATACGATAGGCCTTTGATACTTCAGAGTATCCGACAAAAATGCCTTCTTTGGCTCTTGAATCAAATTTTCTTCTGTTGGGGTCCTTGTTGTGCATGAACGCTTTGTATCCAAAAACTTGAAGATGATGAACTGAAGGTACATGACCAGTCCACTTTTGATATGGAGTTTTACCTTTCAGAATTCTGGATGGGCTGCGATTTAATAAATAATTTGCACAATTGATGGCCTCAGCCCAAAATGAGTGGGGCAAATTTGATTCCAGTAGTAGGCATCTGGCCTTATCCTGCAGTGACCTATTTTTTCGTTCGGCCAATCCATTTTGCTGGGGTGATCTTACAACGGAAAGACGTCTTCTAATCCCACAATCTGATAAGAATTTGTCAAACTCCAAATTTCTATATTCTGCCCTTTCATTGTCGCTTTGAAGATATTTAATCTTTTTTCCTGTCAGATTTTCTACTTCATTTTTAAATTCTTTAAAAGTATTTAAGACTTCATTTTTATTTTTCAGGAAATATACTCTGGTATAGCGAGTTCCCTCATCAATAAAGGTAACAAAATATCTGGAGCCTCCGGGTGAAGTGGTGTGCATGGGGCCTACAACATCAGAATGTATTATTTCCAGCTTATCTACACTTTTCGGTTGTTCCCTAATGTGATAAGGTAGTCTGGTGAATTTTCCTCTAATACATATTTCACACTCACCAAGACTTTCATTGGTGTTAAAATGCAAACCTTTTAGGCGATTATCTTTTAGAGCCAATTTTAAATCTGACTCATTTATGTGACCCAATTTTCTGTGCCACATTTCAATTTTTGACTTTTCAGAAATACCTGAAGATAAATTTGCATATTCTGACATGTTTGCATCAAAACAGTACAGACCATTGTATCGTGTTGCTTTTAGAATAAGATTACCATGATCATCTACAACTTGCGCGTAATCCTTCTTGAAAATAACACTAAAACCTTTATTAGTAATTTTTGCAACAGAGAAAAGATTTGTGGTCAATTTTGGTACATGCAAAGTTTCAGGTAAATTTACTATTGAGTTATCATTGAGCTGAATTTTGACTAGACCAATACCTGAAATAGTTGCAGTGTGTTCCTCTGATGCGAGCTTGAGAATGCCATGATCAATTGGCTCAGATAGTTTTGAAAATTTTGTTTGGTCATTGCACATGTGTGAAGTAGATCCACTATCCAGACACCAAATAGAATTCATGGGTGGTGATGGGTGTAGGCCTATTGAAAAACATTCTTCAATTTTGAAGGTGGATTCCTTTTTCTTGTTGAACCAGCAATCTTCTGTCCTATGATTTGACTTTTTACATCTTTGGCAGTTCATGTTACCACTATTATTCTTATTTTGATGACCTTGACCAGATCGAAATTTTTTGTGATTTTGACCTGAATTAAAATTTTTATAGTGATGTTTATTAAATTTTTTAACAAAAAATGCATCCTCATGCTTATCTTTGAGGTCATCCTTGTGTCTAGCATTCGATTCTTCCATAATCTTGATTTTTAATTCACTAGGAGTTGGTAAATTATCCCTACTTTCAATTGCTATACGAAAGTTTTCGTAGGCAGGGGATAGGCTGTAGAGCATCATGATGCTCAACAAATCACCGTTTATCTCTATTCCCATATCTTGGAGCTTATCTACAGCATCTGTGAACTCATCTAGGTGGGTACTCATATCATCGTTGTACTTCATCTTGTGCAGAACGAGTCGTTTTAGTAATGTGGCTTTACGAGCAGGACCTCGACTTCGGTATACACTTTTCAATTTGTCCCATAATGACTTCGATGTGTCACAATTTTTCACATGTTTTAGTTCGTTTGGGGATATTATCAATATTAGATCTGACCTTGCATGTGAGTCATATTCCTGCCATTTCTTCTTATCTGCTTCTTCTGCAGGTATTGATGTTTCACCACTCACGTAACACCAAAGTCCACTACGAATGAGGACTGCTTTTGCCTGTATTTCCCATGTATCATAATTATTTTTATTTAATGGCTCTATTTTATAATTACTGACATTAACTGATGACATTTCGAGCACAATTTTTGAGTTCAATCGAATCAGAAGCTAACCAACACGAACTGATGTAGTGTTGTAGACAAACGATCACGAATAACACTCAAAACTTCTGTTTAAACTTTCACTTGAACCTTAAAAACGTAACTGGTCCCATAACCTGTTGTAAAAGGTATTTATGACATCAGTTAATGGTTTCCATATCTTGTACATATTTAAAACACAAAGCAAAGATGTTCATGATTATTTGTTCATTCTTATAAACAATAGTACAGATCATATATACATCATAGATAATAATAAAACAAAAGTCAAAGAAGACATTAAAGAACATTTAGAAGGCACTGCCCATCTTCTTGCAGGTCAAGGCTCATCTACTAAAATGCTCTATTGAGTGGATGGAATTACTCAAGTCCCAACATTATTTTATCATCCTTAGAAGGTCACTTAATAGGCAGTATATATAGCTAAACATATCACATAACATTAATTAACAAACAACGAAACAATACCTTTCCATTAATATGTTTTTGATGGATTTTTAGAACATAATTCTTGATTAGATTAGAATAAGCTTTACCTGAGTTTAGTTAAGAATCTTAAAGGAAAAAAATATTAATAAACTTAAATGAAATAGCAATAATAATAATAATTATTATTAATATGAATTAGTTGTAATGACGATAAATTAAAAGGGCTGTACCGAGGGAGATGTTTTGGGGAGAGAAGATGTTTGAGGGCTAACACAGTCCCCTTCCTGAATGTATTGTAAATAAAATATTTTTGTATTCTTCCTCCGTGCCTAAAATAATAGTCTATTGGAACCTTGCATAGCACCCACAGCCTTAGTTATGACTGTTTATTTATAACGAACAAGCAATCTATACTCTTACATTTGACATTCTAGTAAATACGTGGAACACAACTTCAATGTACGTGTGTGGCAACATTCATTTAACAATTAACTCTCCACAATCCTATACACACACACACACAGCAGTATTACTATCATAGCGCACACACGTCATTAGTCAGTACATATACATTTGCTGTAAAGATAAATTTACCTATATTCTAACAATTACGTTTATCTTCAACAGAGATTTAATGTTAAAAACAATTCCTTGACAACGCTTATTGGGGTTCCTCCCTACAAGCCATCACAGGCCAAAAACATTCCTGGTTATGGGTTTGCATTTTTTAAAGAAACATCAATAATATCACACGACAATGCACCCGTTTGTGGATTGTGTAAATTTGAACTATTTTTGCTGTTGTTATCAGTTTACCAAATTAGGATGTGTGTTTGCATACATGTACACACGTGAGCCATACTAATGAATTCTTACAATTTTTTAAAATATAAGTTAATATATTATTGCTATCATAATGATAAGTAGTTAAAGCCTGCTTTTAATTTATTTTGTGTGACCAGATGAAGAATCCTAATACATTTCTGTAAACTTTTTTCACAATCCTAAATGTTTAAAACTAATTGGTTTAAATCCACACAAATACTAGGATGTTTATATATTTACGAGCCACTTGGATCATTTTATAAAACAAATAAAGAATCAAATCAAAATCAATACTTTTGCGACAACTTCAATCCCCTCATATAATATTGCCTAATCTAAAATAATTCACATAAAATCCTACACTGTTAAGACAATTAACCTAAAATAATTTTAAAACGAATTTAACTTTGATCTTAAATTCAATGATAACTGTAGCGAGGTAATAACACTATTTTGCAAGTTATTATGCATCTATTCTCCAAAACTTGTTTCTGCTCTCAACTTATGTGAAACGTATTATTCAGAAAATATAATTGACAAGTGAGTGGAGTATCTTGGTAGCTGAAATTATTTGGGTAAAACAGCTGCAGTATGTTGGTTTGATTAGTCTTGTCTGATTGACTTGTCATTTCACATGGTCTCCTTTATCATTATGTGTCATAGATTTAGTTTACGTTCTAAATGATAAAGATTTTGACACTTTTTTCAAAATCATTAGTACGGTGTTTTGCGTTCGATTTTCTTTATCATTAACTTATTCATTGTGTCGTAAAAATGGAACATGTGTGTGCGTGTGTATGGTAGTAATTTTTACAGATTGTTCCTAGTAATCTATAGTGAAATTAATTATTTATATTAGAGGGAAGGTTCAAGATGACCACGAGAGAACTCTTTACAAAGGTAAGAATGTATCAATTAAACTTGGTGACGTCTACACCCCCAGTTTTGGAACATTTCCAAGTTAGAGTGTGTCAGTGTATTTACTACTAAACATAATGTTCCAACCGGTGTATTCTAGGTGTGAAATGGGTTTAAATGGGAGGTGCACATTTTAACCACCCTACTTAAATGCCAAATTACTATAATTATAGGCCTACAATCACATATGTTTACAGTTATATTAGAAACCATGAAGTGGTGAGATAAATCTGGAAACTGTAAAAGCTTTTCTCGTTCTTAAGGTTAAGACTACACAACGTGGCAAAAAATATGCCAAATAGGGCATAGGCCTAGTATATAAATTTAAAAAAAAACATCAAACAAAATTTTAATAAATCGATGTCAAACTAGGATTCAAAGGGTACAGGGGCTCCAGAAACTCTTTGAAAGGGGAGGGGCTCAACTAAGAGGGGTTTGAAGGTCCTGACCGGCTAACATTTTAGACCCTGAATGAATTTTGAAGCTTCTGTGAAGGTTTATTTTTCATATTTAGTAAGTTTTTCTTTCATGCATAGCAAAAACATTCAAGAATAAGAACTTAGGTGGAGAAAAACAACTTTTTTTGGTCAACAATTAAAAACGATAGGTAGGCCTCATCTCTCTTTTCATTTTATAGGTAGGCCTCATCTCTCTTTTCATTTTATAGGTAATAAATAATACTATACAGTGCTGGTTGAACCTTATTTGTGTAATAAGGGT
This sequence comes from Timema douglasi, assembly GCA_901482245.1. NCBI lineage: Eukaryota > Metazoa > Arthropoda > Insecta > Phasmatodea > Timematidae > Timema > Timema douglasi. The sequence continues at coordinate 41,377 of CABEEJ010004046.1, forward strand.
GCTTAGCAAATAAATAAGGCTGTTTGAAACATTTTGGCTTCCAAGCCAAAGCAGTGATCAGAAGCCCTCCAGAAATTTTCAGAAATTTGGAAGCTCTTAGAAGCTTCATAAAGTGGTCTTCACTTGAAAATAATTACAAAAATTATGCTCTTCTAGAAGATATTTGGAGTAGTGTCACCCCCCACCCCCCATAAGTCTTTTTTAATTTGCATTATTCTAGAAGCTATTTAAACTCTTTCTCGCCTGGAAATCTCTTGAAAATTTAATGTTTTTAGACTCTATTTAAAGTGGTCTTCCTCTAACAATTTTTTGAAAAATTAAATATTCTTATAAACGTTTTAGGGAGTTCTTTTGTGGTATATATATATATATTTTAAATTGATGCGTCTAGAAGATATTTAGAGTTTGGTTTTTTAAATCGTGGTTAGAGTTTAGTGTACACAACTAAATAAATATAATTTAGTACATTTGTGTGTGCTACGGGTCTTACTTTTTATTTGTTAAGGGTACTCTAAGTGGAGGGAGTAAAACATCTGGAAGAAAACATTTACATATCAAAATGTCTTCCTATAAAATTTAATAGAGGACATACCTCTCAAATACAGATAGAACGTTTGTTTGAAAGCTTAAAGGAAAAATACAGTTCTTAATAGTTGACGTTACAAGTCGGTTATCAGTGGTATGTAAAGTAACCCATTACACGACTTTTGTTATTATCACAATTTAAATTTATTCTGAGTATTGCGACAGATATTAGTCAAAATAAAGAGCATGTAACCGATCATATTATTTACTCACTCAGACTTTTTATGGCGTTAAATAAACGGCCTATAATAATGTTTTACAAACCTCATACATGTGCTTTCCCCCTCCACACCTTCCTACGGTTCATACACCACTCATACTATCTTTGGAAAAATCATATGATCACATGACTTCATGTATGAATATATTAAGGTACAGTAGCCCCATGACTTCTTTGGTGCTGACTGACAGCTAAAAGCTTTGAAAAGTTACCAGATCAAATTATGTATCCCTACGCCGAACCAAATGATCTGAAAAAACAAGTGTTTAGCAGCTGTAACTTCTGACGGTCGAAATGTAGGTATACACCTAAATGTTGACTGTCAGAAATGACAGCTGCTAAACACTTGTTTTTTCAGATCATTTGGTTCGGCGTAGGGATACATAATTTGGTCTGGTAACTTTTCAAAGCCGTTATCTGTCAGCTGTGAGCTGTCACTCAGCACCAAAGAAGCCACGGGGCTACTGTATGTTTAATTAATTTTAAATAATCCTACATATTATAATATAACTTACAAAAGCTATAGCCTACATACAAACTATCATAATTTCCATTTCCTCCTGTTACATTCTTGGCGCATACAATACAGATCATCAATAAGTTATATTGATTGAGGATGAAACTAATAGTTCGCACTTGGTAATGCTCTCTACTTTGTATCTCACACATTATTGCAAACAATTGAAGATTTTAGTAACATTTTATAACTTCTAAGACCTCTTGACTTTTCATGTCACTCCCGTTTAGTTAACTTTAGCAGGTTTTCATTATTTTCCATGTACACTGTTTACCTGGAAAGGTAACGGTCTTACCTTGGCAGGTTACACTGTGACTCGTGGGCGTAGGGCCAATTTAATTTTGGAAGGGTTCCAAATGATGTGTTTATGACATGATGTTGTGAGAAATAAGTAAATTATTTCAAAAGTGCGAGTGGAACCTTATTTGAGTGAGGGCGAGCGAAAATAACAGTTTTTTTATTCTCCTCCTAATTAATATTTCTAGATTGGATGCTCTAGAAGCTATTTGGAGTGGTCCTCAAGTAGATGTTGTTGAAAATCACTCACTTTAATTCAATTTATTGTAAGTAGACTTCCCCCCAATTTTAAAAAAAATGTGGATAATTATATAAGCTATTTAGAGTATTTAATCATCCTTCAGAAATTTTTTGAAAAATTGAGTGCCTCTAAAAGCTTTTTTTAAGTAGTAATAAACCAGATTCTTTCATAAACTAGATTCTCTAGAAGCTATTTAAAGTGGTCGTCCTATATACATTAAACAAAATTGAATCCCCTAAAAAGCTATACAAAAGGTTCCTCACCAGAGTTTTTTTTATTGTAAAATTAAATGCCTCTAGAATCTATTTGAAGTAGACTTATCCCGAAAAATGTTTGAAAATTGGATTCCTTTAGAAGCTATTTGGAATGATTATTGCCTGGATTTAAAAAAAATTACAGGCCTATGCCTTTTAAAGCTATTTGAAGTGGTCTTCCACCGACACATTTTTGAAAATATGTTTTTAGATGGTAAACTACAATCTCTTAAGGTCAAATTGCAGAATAAAATGAAGATAAATAGTTTGTTTAACTGACTTCTTTAAACACACCTTTGCTATCAACATTAAAAACAAGGTAAGTCTTGTACCTTTCAGGGTAAACTGTGGAGGGAAACTTAATGGACCTTTAAAAGAGGGTGGATTAAATACTTAGTATATTTCTTACAAATCATGTATACATCATCACCATCATCAACTGTTTCCAGCCTGTAGCCGGGTCAGTCTTCCTCTATCCTTCCATCATTATTCCTCCTTTAATTTCTTCCATTCTTCTCCTCTCATTTGAACATTTTCTTTTAGCGGCTTTTCTCACCTCTTTCTTGGCCTTCTTTGCAGTCTTTTCCCTAAATACTTAATTTCCAACATTTTCTTTGGCGTCTTCTCTTTTTCCATCCTCATTATATGCCCACACCACCTCAGTCTTGCTTCCTCTACTATCTCATGTACTCCAACATCCTCATTACATGTCCAAACCACCTCAGTCTTGCTTCCTCTACTATCTCATGTACTCCAACATCCTCATTACATGTCCAAACCATCTCAGTCTTGCTTCCTCTACTATCTCATGTACTCCAACATCCTCATTACATGTCCAAACCATCTCAGTCTTGCTTCCTCTACTATCTCATGTACTCCCTCTACTCCTACTCTTTCCCGGATAACTTCATTCCTAATCCTGTTTCTCCTCGTGACAGCTAACATGCTCCTCACAAACTTCACTCCCATGTCCTCCACTTTCCTAGTCTCTCTTACATTCACTGTCCATGTTTCTGCTACATATGTGACAAAGGGTACAAAGTACGCCCTGTACGACACTTCCTTACACTTCAAGAGCACTTTTCTTACACACCTTTAGAACAATTCTTCCTGCTGACCTCTTAGCATTAGATCCTCTACAATGTGTACAACACAATCAAATTATAATATATCATCACAACACTGTTTTGACACAGGTTTAAAAATAATAAAATAGTTTATTTAAACCAAAACAATAAAACTTGTTAATTAATGCCCAGCACAAAAAAAAATTTGAACTTTGATAAACCGCCCCATGTCCAAATTAAACCTACAATTCAACTGTGAAATTTTAGAAATTTGTTCTTATCTGTGTTATAAGTGTCATTAAATATTACTCTGTGACTTAATTATTCTGGAAGATTATTTATTTAAGACAATCACAAATAGGTCTAGTACCAGTTTCTATATTCTTGTGAAACATTTTATGTGAGAAAAATGTAAATTGCAAAATTAGGACATTTTATTAAATTAATTTTAAATTTATGTTTTCATTAGTTAAAATTACCAAACTGATGGTAACATATGTATGTTTTTATACACAGGTTTTTAATTTATTCAGGAATTATGGAGGGAGCGGAGGGCCCTTAAGATAGTTCCATTCCACCAAGATAATAACAAGGGAGACTCAACCCCCCCCCCCC
>CABEEJ010004047.1:0-16273 GCA_901482245.1 Timema douglasi
TGACTTTAGGCCAAATGACTTTTGGTTTCATTTTTAGGCCAAATGCCTTTAGGCCAAATGATTTTAGGCCAAATGCCGCGTCCCCACCCGCCTTCCACCCCACACTTTGTACTGTGCAACCCTTGTAACCGCACCACCAGTTTGTGTTCAAACCTCGGTGAGGCCCTTTCAAGTGAGCAAATATGATCCAAGTGTTTCAGAACCTACTCTGCTCAGGAGGTCCCACGAGTAGATTACCCAGAGTTGTTAAGACTAAAAATAAGAGCAAATGCAGCTTATTCATAAAAGAGTGGTAAGCACTGTTTACTTTGCAATAGTAACTTATATTATATAGGCTATTAGCATAATTAGTTGGATAATACATTAGCTTATATTAGGCGAGTGACGCAAGCTTAAAGAATTAAAATTTTGTGCTAAATAAAATTGAATTTGAAAATGATGTTATCCACTTCATTGGTCGAACAGTCTAAGGCGTCACTCTCGCAATAGACTGGACTGCCGATGATGGTCGGGTGTACTAAGGGGAGTTTTTCCTAAATTATTTTCCATTCTCCTTCTACGCAAAGGTGGGTGTATTTCCTTTAAATTCAACCTTCCTCTTCCCTGAAACATTGACGTAACTAATACATGTGTGTACAACCCAAACAGGTAGTAAGACGCGGTGCTAAAAAATATATAGCCTATATATTATAGCTGATGCTATACAAAATCAATTACATGACATAAAACCCGCCTTGGTGGCGTAGTTGACTAACGTGCTAATTTAGTGTTGAGGTAAACTGCCGAGGACAGGGAGATAAAGGCTTGAATCTCACTCGGGTGAACTGGGGTTGTTTTTTCCACTTTCCCTCCATGCACGTGCGTGTTCACTTCCTCTCTATTCAACCTTCCCAATAACCAACCCAACGTAATTAATACTTAAGTGTATAGCCCGAACGGGTAGTAAGACGCTGTACTAAAAATAAATTACATGACATAATTAAATACCACATGATCTGGTACTCTCATAGCAGGTACCATCTATTTGGTACGTCAGTGCTCTGACCCTTCCTGGACTATACCCTGCCTGGTTCTAGTTGGAACAACAGGAGAGACAATTCAAACATATTTATTTGTTGGCAACACTGATCACATTTTTCTATTAGTTGTGTTATTTTATAGGTATTGATACTGTCTATCAAACGTGACAGTTGTAGATAACATGACTTAATGTATAAATATATTAAATTTGTTTTACTAACTTTAGTGACCAAATTCTATTGTTCTTCCTACCAGAATCATACTATAGTGGAGCTACCCAGGCTTGTCATGTAACTGGCACCTTTATTTTCTCTCATTATCAACTGATATTTGAAAATAATAACGTTACATATTTGTGAGAATGTAATATAGCCTACAATGATTGAAGAAATTAGTATTGACTGCAATTCTAAAAATATTAAAAGGAATTAAAAAATGTATGCCTCCACAACATTTTCACAAATAAACATTATTATTATTACATTGATTGACGATATTTGTCGTAATCAGCCTGAGTTGTCTAAAATAGTATGTAAAACTTTCTCACCTCAATATGAACAAATTAGTCCAATGTATTATGTTAAATGGTAGATTTTAGATTTAATATAATCTATTACTGATGCTATTTTCTAGATATTTAAAACAGTTTTCTCGTCAGGGAGGTGTCTTAAATTATCTAAGGAGGAGGAGTGAGGAAGGTTAGGCTGGTGGTGTCTCGTAGTGAAGTCCGCAAACAGGAGATGGCAATAGTTAAAAAATTACCCCCCCGAAGAAATGATATGGTCTAAGAAAATAGATAATTGCGGCTTTTTCCCTTTGAATTAAAAAATACTCCGATAAGCGACTGACTTGCCTAGACATTGATGAAGAATACATTATCTATAATGTTTGAGAGGGGGGGGGGATTGAACACCCTCTACCTCTCCCTTGGTATGACCTGGTTCTCATGACGTGGGTGCTACAAGGGGCGGCTACAGGGAGAGGGGGGTCATTGGGTAACACAGGTGGGCGAACCTATCAGATCCGCGCACTCCTGTCAACTTGGACTGTCCCCACGTGATTGAGGGCTATATCACTGACGTCACAGCACCACTTGGTCCGAAGAGGAGTAGGAGGTGGGGGACACGTCACTGTTTGCACCGACCAATCAAACTACAGTGATTTGTCACCTGTCCTCTCCACGATCACCACAAGCCCATCCTCCGACAAAGTTCCTCTCACCGAATTGGACTCTCACTCCGCGCAACCGCTGTCTCTTCCCTCTTGCGCCCCGCCCCCTTTTCAACGACGTGGCGATGCACGCGGTGTTGCCACGTGTATGAAAACAAAGTCCTCGTGACCCTGTTTCCCGCGCTTTTACTATGAAATCTCTCCGTCGATCCGAGTTTATCGAGCGAGTTCTTGTTTCTGTCACTGTGTCGCTTTCACGGCGCTAGCGTCGCATGAGTTTTTTTACTCAACCCCTCCTCTCTTTCTCTCTCAGTTCTCTCTTCTCCTACTTTTCTTCCCCTCCCGTCCTTGCTTGAATCGAGCTGGGACTCGCGGCGTCTAGTCCCGAGCAGACAGTTGAAATCAGACGAAGCGCAAGTAAACAGGGCGACTGTATCGAGCGTAACCTTGCATCTGAAGAACTGTTTTATGAACGTGTTCACTCAGCAACATGTCTTCGCTGACACCGAGGTCGGGAAAGACAGGACATAGTCGTTGTGACAAGCTGACTGTCATCATTAGCGTGTGATAGTGAATCAAGAAACTTCTACTTACAAAATAATATCATTTTGTGTGTGCGTTGTTGTTTTGTTCTTAATTTAGTGTTAACAGTTTTTAATCCAGTATAGACTATACGCTTGAAACTCTCTTTGTGTTTGTTTGTAAACCCTAAGTAAGCTCGCTAAAAGAACATGTCTACTCTGTGCGGATAGAATATTAATATGTTTGTGTCACATTGTACGCTTTTTGTAAAACTTTGCCGTACTTCAACTTTCCTTTAATAACTTTGACATAAAAACATCTTATTTATGAGAGGACAAACTGAGAGTAAGTGTCCATAACTTCGAATAGCTCAATTAAGATACCTAATACTTACTTTACGCACTAACAGGCGGACAGACGACCATAAAACATAAACAGGAAAGCAATCAAATCGCCATAATAAACATTGACAGCACAATAACGATATCTTCTTCAACGTGAACAACTTTAGTGGTCCACTGAGTGATATAATATATTCTGAAGTGGACAAATGAAACGTGGTTTGTGTCCGCTTGTGCGGTACCACGAATAGTATAACTGTCAAGTCTCTCATTGCACAACCAACCTTATTGAAGGTGTTTCTACTTAAACGATGCTTTGTGTGTTCGCATATTAGTTGAATAATAATAGCCAAGGTAGTTAGTGAGGGTCTTCCAGCAACCAGCCAACCATCCCACCGGTCAACTTCCAAGGCGAACAACAACTTCTTTTAAGACTACTGCTGCCTTTTATTCTTTTTCAAACAAAAAGGCAGGGGGCGGGGGGGAAAGGCGAATTTTCTCTCTCACACTCATACATTCTTTCTTTTTCGTTTCCTTTTCAGTGGGGTAAAATCAGGGTTGGGACGATTGTCAGCAGGGGGTACCTTTCCCTTACTTCTTACCCCTCAAGGTTTCTTATTGTACCCACGAAAAGTCTCTTTTATTGGCCATAACAGAAAAGAAGGAAGGGAAAATCTCTGTAGAAAACTGCGAGAAAATTTTACCACCTAAACTAGCTCCCAAATTCTAAGGTCGAGGAAGAATGATCTACTTTTGAATTTCCAAGGTCAGCACGTTATCCCCTACAGTCAACGCCTGCTGAGAATTGAGGGTACAGTCTTCACAAAAAGTAAGTAGTTTACTATCACTAGTTTGGTAGTGTGGAAATATCAGACATAACATTTTAATCTTTGTTAAAATAGTGCACCAAAGTAATTGCAGTCTATTAGGTAGTTATAGGCAACCTGCAGTATTTGGCAAACAAAACAATCTCTTTTAACAACACTGTCCCGTAATATCACAGACAAGAGTGAAGCTTGGTTTCCAAACCAACTTAGAACATAATTGTAATTTGTAATAGTATCCTTTCATGTAGGAGGAACATGACATGTCATTAGCTCGAAAACACTTGAAACCATGCTATTTGCACTAGCAGTTTTATTCGTATGTCGTTTACACCATTGATTTCAAAACGATGTATGTGTTCTTGTCCTCATTTGAAGCTTAAACCTCGGCCTAAAATATATTTTCTATCCTTGGACATACAGGGAAGTTCAAAATAGTGCTATTCACATGTGTTTATAAATTGGGTTTATCGTGCGACTAATGAGTGATAAAGAATGCGTTCAAAATAGACATAACATTGTACAATTTTCAAAAATCTCCCTTTCTTTCAACAACAAAAATATTTTGGAGTGTATACAATCCAATTTACACAGATAGAACTTTTTAGAAAATGCAAACATATTTTTATATTATATATTATAATATTGTTATTATTTATATACCTACCATCGAGAGTGACAGCTACATATAACATGACTTGACGTATTATATTTTACAAGGTTTTAAAGAGGGTTATTAACCATACATTACAAATATCCTAGCTTACAACTGATTGGTCACATTTACATATTTAAATATATTATATCCATGATAATGAATGTTCAACTTGGTGCATGTTCAAAAAACGTTTTCCAGTCCAAATCCTTGAAAGTTCATCAATAGACCCTATGATTAAAATTTAAATAGGCCTATTCAAAAAATTGTAGGATCACCTATTTTAAGAGCTTGTCATGTTTTTGGGTTTAATCGCCAAGAACTAATTATCCACAGCATAATGTTTCCTATATTAACTCCTTGAATGTTGCGCTTTTTGAATCTCAGATGGATGTTTATAAGACTATAATAATTCTGAAAGCTATGTTTCATAGCAAACTTAGAGATGTTCCCACCAGGGTAGTACTCGGCCACCTTATTTACAACAAATAATTAATTTCTAAGAATGTGTATTAGATTAGCCTGATTTTCTTACAAAGAATCTTCTTAAAGGCCTTTTTTCCCCTGCCAGAACCCTACTATAGTAAGATTATAGTATGAAAAATAACCTTTCTGATAGTTATTCGTAGGAAGTTATCATTTCCGCTTATCAAACGTGACCTCACATATCCCTTCTAAAGTGCACGTGGTCTCTGATAGTAAATTGAGTCAAACTTTTGTCCTCACAAAAAATAGGAGTAATACTAAGTGCATGATACCCAGAGTGCTTAAAAGCTTCCTTGAAAGGTTTGTTTGCCTGTTCTGTGTCCAGTACATAGTCTCACATATTCGCAGGTCTTAAGAGCTTATTTATCGAGTTGAGATCTAAATCGATTACATGCTAGGATTGACCTTATATTAGCTACGACACTCCAATTTGTACAAGAAGAACTGGTAGCTAGACATGTTGCTATAGCTATTTTACCGTGCCCGCACGTCAAGTTATGTGCTCTGTAGCTTTCACTTTAGTTAGATATTATCAATACATAGATACGAACACAAATAATATAGTAAAATGCTATCAATGTTTGCCGCAATGAAATATCTTTTAACTTTCTAAACATGGTTGTCATTTTTGTAAGATAGTGTCGATTTGTCGATAATAGTGACCTTTTCTCATTGTTGGCTATCCTACATTTATTTTTAACTATCATTGCTCTGGAATTTTATTATTATGGAAATCCGACAATTTTGAATAAACCCTGCATCATTTTTTTTAGATAATATTAAATTTTAGGATTTTAATTCGTTAACACTAAACTAATATTTTGAACTAATTTTATTTCCTAGTCCTATGCCTCCTAAAAACTCTTTTTTTTTGTACAAAATTGTGTTTGTTTTTAATAGTGGCATGATTGATTTAGGGGCTACCTTAATTTACGGAAGTAAAATTTGTCTAAATGTATTTGTAGAATGATCTAGATCCTACCCCTATGGCTGAGAGTTGCGTATATTATCAGTTTATAGGGGCAGGAGGGGGTGAAAGGGGAAGAGGCCGATATAACTGAAGGGTGGAAAGGAAGGGGGAAGGGTAGCAATCTAATCGACGTTAGCCCGGCGCGGTGGTAGGGTTTCAGAGGGGAGGGGGTTAGAACTGCTATCTCATCCAGCCCAGGAAAACAATCTTACTTGATTGAATGGATGAACGCTGGATTGTGTGTTGGGTGTACAGTCGCTGGCTGGCTCGGCTCGGCTCGAGTTTATATATCGTACCACCGCCACTCGCTCGCTAAATCGATCCTCCCACTCGAAACTTTTCCACTTGTGGTGTTCACTCTCCCCCTCCCCGACCCTCCGCATGTTTTGGGGGAGTTGTTCCGAGGGGGATGGAAGGGGAGGGAGGTTTTACCAACCTTACTAAATAGAAATTTACACATATATAATTTCCCTAAACACTTTATTCTTTTATAAAAAATAAGCGACGTGGTATTGTCGATAAGGGGCAGAACCAGTCGAAATTGTTTTCAATAGGATATTAACCCGTCGCCATGTTTAGAAGACCTTGGTTCGTATCTAGGTTATGCTAACAAAGACATATAAGTCCATATTGTTATTTGATTAATGAAAAGTTATATGATACGGGCCTTATTCTGAATGTAGGTCTATAGTCATAGTTTTAATAATCTAATCTGAGTTTGTATGTAAGTCATGCTCTAATACATTCTGTGTGTCTAAAAAGTTCTCGCTAATTAATTCAAACAAATAATGAAATATTAGATAGTAACTTTCATCTTGACCGAAAGGGTTGATATAGTTTTGACTCACTTGGGAGGTCGGAATTCAACCCCCGCCAGAGCTTGGTTGGTGGTTATTTTACTCCATTAAAAGGTGTCCAAAGGAGGTCTGATACATGTTGTTAAAGTTTAAGCCTCTGTTCTTGTATAAGTAGGCCTACTTATTGTGTAGGTTGTAGAAAGCACGAACTGAACATGGGTAGCCGTATGAATAAATCTACCACACGTATCAGGCCTTGCACTTTGTAAACATGGCTCTAAGGCCGTGGAAGATGGAATATAGAGAAATGTACCCCCCATTTGTGTAGAGGAAGAGTGAGAAACAACCCTTCAGTAAACTAAGGTGTATTTTCAGGATAGATTGAGTGTAAAATATACACTGGTCTTAATAATACTCATTTTAGGAATCATTTTGTTTCGAAGTTCATAAATTCCTTTCTTTTATAATATTTACAATGACGGGGAGATCGAGGTTCGAATATCAACTGGGTATGCTGAGGGTGGCTTTTCCAAAATAATTGTTGAAACTAAGTGTTTAAATGTTGTCATTGTTTGCATTTTATCTTTCAAAAGGAGTAGGCCTATTTTACATACACTTTTCAAACCAACTAATTATATCAACACACGACTTACAAATTAACTTTTTAAATAGACACAACATCCAGTATTCCATCCATCAATTAGTCACTTGAAGGTGAAGCTCTAATTTTACGAACTATACATTTTCTGACCGTGTTGGGAATTAAACTCGATACCCTCAACTCAGTATGGAAACGAGCTACTGATTGTTCTAAGGGCCCCAACTTAGTTATTTTAATGACGCTATTTAATGTTTTGTGTATAGTGCCAGTTTTGTCTACACACAGAATGTACTGACTTATCTAAGGGCCAAATGAAGAGAAGAAATGTTGAAGTAATGCACCATAATTCAAAAAAAAAAACATCATTCCATGTACATATGGCCGGGAATTGAAAACTGTCTTCTTGGATGGAAAATCTAGCACGTTATTTGTTAACACTATCGATGTAGATAACAAGCGTAGTCCTACATATGTTGACGTTTAAACGTTTTGCAAGACGTGAAATCTGGTTGGAAACGTTTGGTTATAGTTTATCCTATATCTTTCGGCTCCCAGTGAGATAGTGAAATAGTCCTACCAACTCTCTAACGCTATTTTTTATCTAGGCTAGGAATAACCTGTTCTCTAGGCTAGTTGAACCCTGTTATCAACGTTAGGAACACCCAATTATCTAGGTTAAGCGCACCCTATTATATAGGCTAGAAACATCCAGTTATCTAGGCTAAAAGCACCTTATTATCTAAGCTAGTAACACCTATTACTGAGGCTAGGAGCACCCTGTTATCTAAGCTAGGAAACTCCTATTATCAATGTTAGAAACGCCCTGTTATCTAAGCTAGGAAACTCCTATAATCAACGTTAGAAACACACTATTATCTAGGCTAGGAACACCCTATTATCCAAGCTAGGAAACTCCTATTATCAACGTTAGAAACGCCCTGTTATCTAAGCTAGGAAACTCCTATTATCAACGTTAGAAACTCCCTGTTATCTAGGCTAGGACCACCCTAGTTTCCAGCGTGAACGCACCCGCCTTCAAATGTTCTCAGTTGCTTCACTCACCACTGCTACAATCATTCTGTTAAAAAAGGTCATATGTTCGATTACGAGCGCAGCCGCCATCTGATAAAAATACTCTTGAGTCAATATTCCGCAATATATTTTACGAACGTTATCTCGGTGTACACTACAGGCAACCTGCTTCGGTGACCGCATGGTCTAACGCAGCGATTCTTAATCGGGGAGGGGGGGGGGTAAAGATTTTTACAGGGTCTAGACTCGATTTTCCGGGATGATGGAGGGAAATCACGGATAGTACAAATAATACCCATCTGTTTACCATCGCCATTCAAAATTTGTTGCCCTTGTTTCTACTTATTTGTGTGAAGAGATTTTCCACAATGGTAAATATTAAAACTAGGTCGTGAATCGACTTCTCAATGTGAATAACATTAAGTAATACAATTGAAACCAGAATAAACAAATCAGTGGAAAATGTTGAACAGCAGAGGTCCCATTAAATACATTAAGTTAAGTTAACTTCTGTTTTTATTTGTTTGCTATAATCAGTAAATAAGGCCACTATTTTAGAATAAATCTTAATGATTAATGTGTTGGTAAGAATTAGGGGGCCGCGAAAATATTTTAGGATACCTAGGGGTCCACGAGTAATAAAAGGTTAAGAAAAATTGGTCTAACGCGCTACTCTCGTAGTAAACCAGGCTCCCAATGATGCGGAGATCGAGGTTTGAATCTCGACCGGGTGTGCTACGGGTGGCTTTTCTAAAATAATTTATCTCGCTCCCTCCACGCAAATGTGGGTACACTTTATATTAATATAACTTCCTTAATCCCTAAAGCCATGAGCGTAATTAGTACATAAGAGTAACCCGAACGGGTGCAGTGCTGAAAAGAGTACATGTAAAATATGTAAGCTTACGAACTTTTTCAACATAGCAAACAAATAAAAACTAACCTTTTAGGTCGTGGTCAATTTAATTATATTATTATCAGTACAATTAGTACACAAATAAAGGAAAATAAAGAACGTCAATATTTATCATGAAACAATCGGAGAATATATTTAAATATGAATAAAAACACTTTCGGTTTGGTAGAAGTTCTAGAATGTTTCGTTTGATCTTGGCACACTTTGACAAAGTTCTTAAATCGTTTAATCTAAAACCAAACGGTTGTAGATAAGGACAAGATTAATATGATGAATGGAATCTGCTATTTGGAAATAATGGTTTGGACGATATCTGGGTCTAACAGTCTACTCATCTCGAAAAACGGTCCCTTATATTTTAAATAGCAAAATAAAGTTAGCTCGTGTACTTTAGGGAAAGACTCACACACATCGGTGGGCACGCAGACAAAGTCGATGGTCTCGTCTAATCTGATATTATGGTGATGGGAAAGCGAGGTTTGAATCGTCGGTAGGATTAATCACTCAGGGTGTCGTCATTCTCCCTACTGGTTTTCCACTAGCCTTCCACGCAAAGGTCGGTACATTTCCTCTATAAAATACTTTCCCTGTCCCTACCCCATTAGCTTAGTCAAATGCGCCTAACCTCAACGAGTAATAAGATGAGGTGCAAAATAAAATTATGGATATGGATGGGAGACTCCGTTTGAATTTAAAGTGCATCCCCCCGCGTTTGCAAGGAAGGAGAGTGGAAACGCGTTTAGTAAAAAGTAATTGTGAAGCCACTCATTAAAAGGCGAAACTAGTTATATTTGTGATTTGATGGCAGTGGGGGAAAGGGTGAATCACGTCATCACTATGCTTTGAAATATGTCGGGCGCGCTCTGAAATATACTTTTTGTCTATTTCACGTTGAAACAAGTATTAGAACTATGAGAAAATGCATTACTATATGATGTAGTCCTACGCTAATATCGCTAGTAGATTTAACAATCTCCCAGTCATTATTAAGTTCTCCAAACCAAATTACTATCTTTATGTTTAGTTCAGATTATTGACGTTCCATTGAAGCCGAGGTTTTATATAACTTATAGTTTGATTAAGATAGATTTTAATATTTCAGGACACTAAAAGCAATAAATATTTTCTTCGTTCGTTTCTTAATTATGTCTAATTACTCTTATACTTTCTCTGACAGAGAAAGTCTTGTAATCGTGAACATTTTTGAAATCGAGGTATTGACTGATCCTGACGCAGGATGGCCACAGTCAGTGAAATCCTGGAAAAACCAGGAAACTGCAAGGAAAATCAGGGACATGTCAGGGAATTTGGTAATCAATCAAGGATAACGGCGTATTAGGTTTAATTGCACCCTCTTCAAACATTGGTTTTATCAAAGTTTTTAAATTATGTATTTAGTTTTAGAGTTTAATTTATTTCAAAAATAACTATTTATAACAAATTGAATGTCTAGAATGTTTTAACATCCTTATGTATCCCGTTATAAACTGGGAAAATTTGGATCTAATGGAAATTTAAGGAATTTTCTTTATGAGGTTTTGTGGCCATTCTCTGACGTTTTAGATGCCCCCAAATTAAAAAATAATTTTATAATTTTGTCTGTGCCTGTGTTTTATAGAATATATAATTGCGTACATCCAAGAAACAGCGACAATCGCGAACAGTTATTTATTTTTCTACCCGAGTTGGCCGTTGCCCCAACCAATTTCAATGATTGACATAAATAATATAAAGCTGTGTAGGGTATTTTTAATTTAGCCCAATATATCATTGTTCCCATAACCATTAACAAACCTTTTTTTTAAATCTAAGTTAATCTGAACTAACCTAATCCAACCTGAGCTAACCTAAGTTAACCTGAACTATTCTAACCTAACCTGAACTATTCTAACCTGAGCTAACCTTAGCTTACCTAAGCTAACCTGAACTATTCTAACCTAAGCTTACCTAACCTAACCCCCTCTAATCCAGGTGTACGCAATAATAACTCTGAAGCTGACCCCTACTTGGGTCGCCCACCTGCTCGGCCCTTTGGGCGCAGTTGTCAGGACACCGTTTTATCTCTCTGTCCTTCCCGGCGCGCTACAGCCCAAACAGATGGAGTTTGTTCAAACTTGATATTTAGATGTTATAAATGCTCATACCTACGGGGTTTTAATATTTAATTCTGGCCCTCAAATTAAGGGTAGTTTATCGAGGAGTGAGTTTTGAAAATTTAAAATATTTCGAAAATGGCTACAACGATTTTTGTTAAAATGGCACCTGGGGAGTGTTTTACATTATTAATACGATTACATATTCGTTTTTTTCTAAAATACAATTCGGGTTAATTTACTGCTGATGACGAATTTTTTAAATTTTTGTCACAAACTAAAATATATTATAATAGGCTAGTAGAAGTATCCGGCATTGCCCGTGGAAACCACGCATTGGATTGCGTGGTTACCCCTTGCAACTATTTTTTTTTTTCACTTCAAACAGACAGAAATAAAATTCTCTTTATTTTATTTCTTTTGACGCAGCTTTTAATAATTTAAAAAATAAAATCAAAATGTTAAAATTCCAGCCTCTTGGTGCGCATACTCACGCACAGAAGCTACCATTGTTAAAATGCCAGCCTCTTGGGGCACATACTCACGCACAGAAGCTACCATTGTTTAAATTCCAGCCTCTTGGAGCACATACTCACGCACAGAAGCTACCATTGTTTAAATTTTAGCCTCTTGGAGCGTATACTCGCGCACAGAAGCTACCATTGTCAAAATTCCAGTCTCTTGGTGCGCATACTAACGCACAGAAGCTACCATTGTTAAAATTCCAGCCTCTTGGTGCGCATACTCGCGCACAGAAGCTACCATTGTAAAAAATTCCAGCCTCTTGGTGCGCATACTCACGCACAGAAACTACCATTGTTAAAATTCCAGCCTCTTGGTGCGCATACTCACGCACAGAAGCTACCATTGTTTAAATTTTAGCCTCTTGTAGCGTATACTCGCGCACAAAAGCTACCATTGTTAAAATTCCAGTCTCTTGGTGCGCATACTCACGCACAGAAGCTACCATTGTTAAAATTCCAGCCTCTTGGAGCACATACTCACGCACAGAAGCTACCATTGTTATAATTCCAGCCTATTGGTGCGCATACTCACGCACAGAAGCTACCATTGTTTAAATTGCAGCCTCTTGGAGCGCATACTCACGCACAGAAGCAACAATTGTTAAAATTCCAGTCTCTTGGTGGGCATACTCACGCACAGAAGCTACCATTGTTAAAATTCCAGCCTATTTGTGCGCATACTCACGCACAGAAGCTACCATTGTTAAAATTCCAGCCTATTGGTGCGCATACTCACGCACAGAAGCTACCATTGTTAAAATTCCAGCCTCTTGGGGCACATACTCGCGCACAGAAGCTACCATTGTTAAAATTCCAGCCTCTTGGTGCGCATACTCACGCACAGAAGCTACCATTGTTTAAATTCCAGCCTCTTTGTGCGCATACTCACGCACAGAAGCTACCATTGTTTAAATTGCTGGCCTCGACGCGCGGTAGATACCGCGCAACGCTCATGTCAAACAAACTAGGTATTCACTTTATTAATGTAAATGAGTAAAGTATATGATTGTATGATACCATTTATTTTTCAATTGATGAAAAATGAATTTACTGGTGTAAGCGACTGAAGTAGACCTATTTGCCCAGTTTATCCATATTAAAATGCTTTGAGTAGCTTTTCAACGGACAGAAAGGCCAACGTTACCATGTATACACAAGTAAATTACCACCCAATCTCATATAAAGTCGACTCACCTGTTAGTTCATCAAGACGTTAATTTCCCAGCTATCAAACTACAGGGTGTCCCAAACAAAACCGGCCCCGAGCGCACATTATTTCAAAGTATGTGTTGCCGTATAAATGTGCACCACCAGCCGCTATGCATAGTTTCAATAAATAAACACTGGATAGTATCATCTCTGGGGTAACTAACTGCATGGCTACATTTTGAACACAAACTTTGAAATACTTTGCGTTTGGGGCCGGTTTTATTTGGGACACCCTCTAATTTACCCGCAATAGTGATCACGCTGTTTCAGAAACCAGGATCACAACGTACCGGATTTCTGGTGATGAAAGTTTGAGGTTCGAATCTGGGACGAACGTACTGGTGCTTATTTCTCCCCAAGTGATATATCCTGGTTTATCTCCCTTACCTCCCTACGCTAATTCTGGTTCACTTCCTCAAAAATCACTCTCCTCCTCCCTAGCTGTTATATTAGTCGGTTAAAAGCGACGTACTCACGGTAACCGCCGTTGCTAGTGTTTTTTTACCAGAGCGTGAAACAAGTGTGCGGTGACAGACAGTATCGAGTGATTGCACGTGAGGTAGAGGGTGTGAGTATGTTACACATGACAAGTTTCAACTGATCTCACGCGTGGATCCCCACGGCTTCATTCCGCATCTTGGTGCTAGTCCGCGAACTTAATCTGATATCTACATCCTCAGGTATTGTAACATTTCACAACAGTGAACACAATATGGATGGCCTCAGACTTCTGTGCTGAGGGTCCGGGGTTCAATCCTCGGCTCCGACACACATTTATCTCATTGCCAAACCCTTCCTTCACCTCTGACAAGACATCTTGTGAATGTGGGGAATGCCAGGCCTCCACCGTGGTTCGGATCCCACGTTAAACTCACAATCACCCTACCATTACACATTAGCGTGCGTATAACTTGGACGGGTAGTAAGACGCGGTGCTGATAATAATAATAATAGTGAACACAATAAAAGTCTATTATCTTTTCACACGACCCGATACTGGTGGGTTCGAACCCGACCGAGGTAGACGGATTTTTACCTAGCTAAGAAGCACAGTAGCACAACTAATTTCGTAGCTGTCTGTCCCACGTCGATTGTGTCATGTTAAATATCCGTAGCTTTACGGCGACATTTGTAGACCCTTTCAGGACTTTCTTGATACACGTGATCCATCCCAGATGGAACGGGCGGGCGTCACTAGTCAACCGAGGGGCTGAGCATGCGTGCTTCTTTGGATGGATGAGGTAGATCAAACTTTGGCTTGTTGGCTCACCTATTAAATATGGTTCCATAAAATTAATAGTCATAGTATTTTATTCGATTATTGGGAATTGCGAAGGGAATACTAGAGACAATATTGTTAGTGTCGGGGTTTATTTCTTTTGTCCTGGTAAAATAAATATAATTGGTGGCCATCATATGTTTTGTGTATGCTTATTATTTATTCATAGCTTGCATAGATCGCTAAGCTAAATACAGTTAAAATGTCCTCTGTGTAACTCTCTCCGCAGTTTTATCCTTAATACGCGCTTTTATCCGATACAAAACAGCTTTGTTGATAATTTTGCGGACAGTGGTGGCTTCGACGCGGCTAGACGTATCTACTCATAGCGTTACTTGCAATATAACAATGTGGCGAGCGAGAAAATGTTCTTTGTACTCGGTATTTTCGGATTCCCAAACATTCCCTCCTCCAACCAGCCTGCCAACTCCTATGATTTCAATACAATTACTAAATTAAATTATGCAAACTAATTAATGGTAGGCTTACCTAATATCTGTCTCTAAGTAATAATTTTGTCCCTTGTGAAGTAGGCCTAATAGTTGTAAATTAATAACATTGGATTTATAAAACACCTTTTGATTCATACGTTTGTAATTTTTTTTTAAACATCGCCTATATATGTTTTCTAAAACTTTTCAGCTAATGGATTTTCTATACAATGGTTTTACAATAACACATAATGATTGTATAATTTAGTAATGGTAATATAATGATTATAATAACTTCAATACAAATAATAATTTCAATTTCCTTCATTAAAATGCTGACCAAGAGTTAGTTGCAGGACCTATAACAAGCCAGCATTGAAAAGTACATAAGATGATGAGAGCCCATTATAATAATTGCATAGAATAAGAAACAGCTATCACTTTTAGCTAAACAAGAATTTAAATTAGTATATGAAGACATAAAGTTGATAGAATGAGCTTTAGGGCCAGTTTCATAGTCAAATTTAGTACGCCTCAAGTGCGGCGCTACACTAAATGCATGACGACACCCACCTAAACCAGAATGGAATGGGCCAGTTTCCTATGCGAGAACGGCCCATTCCATTCGAGTTTAGGTAGGTGCCATGTACTTAGTGTATCGCCGCACTTGAGGTGTACTAAATTTGACTATGAAACTGGCCCATAATGGTTAAAATTTTAAAAACATGGAAACTATTTGTAAAACCAATTCGAACTAAAATTATTTTTAAACATATTTTAATGGGGAACATGTAATTAAAGTCCTTAATAATTGTAAGGAAGTTCCTTTAAAAAATCTCTGAGTTTGGCTCTTTTTTATGATTAAAGTCAAATTGAGCCAATTTAGTTTTGTGCTACGAATATAGGAAATAGGCCTAGTATAGAATAATGTTAATAATAGTAAAGAATGAATAGTAAAGGTTACATAATGATTAGTTACATACCCTGTACTCATCATAAGACATCGTTAGAATAATCAAATCTTGTAGATTACGGTAAACAAGACATGTAATGTGAATGGGAGATTCTAGAACCTTGTTCAGGGAACTGACTGGCAAACCAGATGGGAAAGACCGTTGGGAAGACCTAGACGCACATGGGAGGATAACATTAGAATGGACTGGATATAACTAGCTCAAGATAGGGATAGGGTGTAATGAGGTGGACTGGATAGAACTGGCTCAAGATAGGGATAGGGTGTAATGAGGTGGACTGGATAGAACAAGCTCAAGATAGAGGTAGGGTGTAATGACGTGGACTGGATAGAACTAGCTCAAGATAGGGATAGGGTGTAATGATGTGTACTGGATAAAACAAGCTCAAGATAGAGATAGGGTGTAATGAGGTGGACTGGATAGAACTAG
>CABEEJ010004047.1:17793-48193 GCA_901482245.1 Timema douglasi
GGGGGGGGGGGGGGGAGGTTTATGGGGTAAGTCCATGGATATATTTACGTATACTGAACTGGGCGTTGTTAGAATATAAAGCGGATTCAAACACTCAAAGTGGTATTTTATTTCACATTTACGTCTCAAAGTGAGGGATTTACTGCCCTTTGCCTTCCAGTTTAGACCGGTCTCGTGCGGATTTCAGTTTTCGAACCTACTCCACTGTAACTTCAATCCTACTCTGAAATACTTAGGATTGGCCATTTCTATTTATTTTAAACTTGCTCTCAACCTATTTAGTATATTGAGATATTTAACTGCTGTACTGTTAAACAAATCACCAAGTAAAAAAGAAAGAAACAATAAATAGTGTTATGTACACAAGAAAATAAGATCAATAGATATGAACTTTATAGTCCAATTTAGTAATTAGAGAACCACAATAATTGCTATGAGCTATTGTTCAACTAATCTAAGTAGGAGGGAACTAACCATTTTAAAATATTAATTTGTTTAAACATAATAAATAATAATAATAATTATTATTATTAGCACCGCGTCTTACTACCCGTTCGGGTTATACGCACCATAATAAATAAACATTTATAGAAAACAAAATGAGCTTACCCACTTCTGTGACCGCATGGTCTAAGGTTTTACTCTCGCAGAAGATGAAACTTTCAACGACGAGGTTATCGAGGTTCGAGTCTTGTTTGGGTTTACTGAGGGTGGTTTTTCCGATATGGTTTTCCCAATGTGTTTTTTATACTCTCCCTCCATGCAAATGCAGCTACATTCTATCTAAATATAACCTTCATAATCTCTAAAACCATTAGCGTAATTAGTATATAGGCGTATAACCCGAACGGGTAGTAAGATGCGGTGCTAAAAAATAAATATCTTGGGTTGCTTGTACACCGTACAGCCGTCACTAACATCTTTAATGTAAAATTGACCCCTGTACATGGGACAAGAACCCGGGACCATTGGCTTAGCCCGCCAACGTTCTCCCACTGCGCCATACAAGATTCGTCCCGTTCCCAGAGACTGCTATGAGTGACCACGGGAAGAATCCTGGATATATTAGGGTGAAAATATAAAAACAATACAGTCGGGAAATGCTCTTAGTATTCGGTCAGTAACTTGTTGACATCTCTCCTGATGTCCCGGAGTGTTAACTCATGATATACAAAACAATATTTTTAGCGGTTCTCTATGGGTGTGAAACTTGGTCTATTACTTCACACGATGAAAACAAATTGCTCAGTAAGATCTTTGGTCCAAAAATGGATTAGGCTACTGGGTAGTGGAGGATTAAGGTGGGCAGGACATGCAGCCCAAATGGGAGAATATGGAATAGTGTTCAGACAATTGACTGGCAAATCCAATCGGACGAGACCGTTGGGAAGACCCAGATGCAGATGGGAGGATAACATTAGAATGGTCCTGAAATACCTAGGGTGTAGTGAGGTGGACTGGTAAAACTATCTCAATATAGGGATAGGTTGTAACGAATTGGACTGGATAGAACTATATCAAGATAGGGATAGGGTGTAACGAGGTGGACTGGATAGAACTAGCTCAAGATAGGGATAGGGTGTAACGAGGTGGACTGGATAGAATCAAGATAGGGATAGGGTGTAACGAGGTGGACTGGATATAACTATATCAAGATAGGGATAGGTTGTAACGAATTGGACTGGATAGAGCTAGCTCAAGATAGGGATAGGGTGTAACGAGGTGGACTGGATATAACTAGCTCAAGATAGGGATAGGGTGTAACGAGGTGGACTGGATATAACTAGATCAAGATAGGGATAGGTTGTAACGAGGTGGACTGGATATAACTATCAAGATAGGGATAGGGTGTAACGAATTGGACTGGATATAACTATATCAAGATAGGAATAGGGTGTAACGAGGTGGACTGGATAGAACTAGCTCAAGATAGGGATAGGGTGTAACGAGGTGGACTGGATATAACTATATCAAGATAGGGATAGGTTGTAACGAATTGGACTGGATAGAACTAGCTCAAGATAGGGATAGGGTGTAACGAGTTGGACTGGATATAACTAGATCAAGATAGGGATAGGCTGTAACGAATTGGACTGGATATAACTATATCAAGATAGGGATAGGGTGTAACGAGTTGGACTGGATAGAACTAGCTCCAGATGCACATTTTACATACCGCTAACTTTGGAAAATTCCAATATTGGGCAACTTATTAACGTGCTCGGCATCCCATTACCGTCCGGTCCACTCGAGTATTTACCCTCATAGGGTATGGTAAGTACAAGGAAGGTAGAACTAGAGGAATTCTACCCTTGCGTTGAGGGATAGTGGGAGACCATTAGAGAAAACCACCTCACTACACTCATCAGGATTCAAACCACAATGTTAGTATCTTCAGAAAAGCAGGCAATACGCGACAGTCGCCCTTGCCCGATGCTGATGGCTATTATGTCTCCTTTTACTTAGCTCGGTATGGAATTAAATTATTCCCCCTGTCCCGCCATGTAATTATACTTTGCTAAAAAATTATAATGTGAGCTCGTGAGAGTATTTTATAGTGGTTTTACACTATTCATACTGATGTGACTGTGAGAAACTGTTAATTAACTTTGCATAACGCGTTTTCGACACGTAAGCCATGTTTAATCCCCCTGCCTGGAATACGTCGTAACGCTCTATAGAGCCTATTAGAAAGTAAGCTGTGGGTGTTCTCACTGTGGAATACTACAAATTACTACTTTAGTAGCAGATACTCTTTTTTGGACACATTTATCTATTATAATTAATACCATAGTTTGGTTTTACATGTTATCAATCCGACACCGCAGTTCAGTAGGTAGCGTGTATGTCTACTGATCTAAGGGTCCCGGGTTTAATTCCCAATATGGCCGAAAAATCTATCATTGATGAAATGTGAGCTTACCCGTTCTACAATGACGAATTAACGGTCGGGGGCTGGATGTTGTGTCTGTCCTAGTCTTAAGTTATATTATAAGGCATATGAAGCTACGACAGGCCTACCAAGCCGGTATTGGAGAATATATGGCTTGAATAAAAAACTGACCACAGGCTGGAAACAGTAATGGATGTGAAAAAATAGTTTTAGATGTTATCAGCCTTACTCCCTATGCCAAGGAAGACCACTAATTGGTCGACAGTTTTTTGTGTGTCCTAACCATTCCATTTGATGAGTTTCACTTGTCGAAATGTGCAAGTTTATTCTTCAAGTGCTTCACTATAGTTGATAAAGATTTAAACAAGAAACCACCGAAGGCCAACACATTTGAGAACGAAATAATTCTAACCAATCTTGATATTTTAATTTGTTTACACCCGCCTTAGTGGCCGAATGGTCTCAGGCATCACTCTCATGTTAAACTGCCCTGCTGATGACGGGGAGATTGGGGTTTGAGTCCCGGTTGGGCCTACTGGGGGTGGTATTCTCCTAATTGTTTCTTACTCTCATTTCACGCAAACACGGGAATATTACCTCCAAAATGGTTCCTTCCTCATCCCTACTCCGTTAGAGTAATTATAATATATACGTAGGCCTATAACCTGAACAGGTAGTAAGATACAGATATAAAAAATGCACCCATAATATTAGTGTAGGGCATTATTTGTGTGCCTATATTGTTTAGTATGCAGTCTAAAGTCTAAACTGAGCAGCCAGGAATGATATTTTCACTCAGTCCCATACCTTGTTTAATGGAGAAGAATAACATTTCATCGTTTCAGTGTAGGAATACTATTTTATTTTATATTCACGGCGTCTTACTAACTATCTGGACTATCTGCATAGTTACACTACAAGGGCAAGAATAAGGAAGATATACTTTTAGGAGAAATGTGCCCACATTTGCGTGGAGGAAGCTTGAGAAAGCCTCAATACACGTGAAGAAGGTTTGAGCACCGATCTCCCACTGGCAATAAAGTTTACTTTCAGATTGACAGTTAGGTCATTCGGCAATAAATAAATGTATTGCACACTTTTAACATAGAGAAAGGAATAACACATACATACATAACACATACATTTCTCTATGCTTTTAACAAGTAAAATATATAATTATAAACTATATAAGTAGTTATTCAATTGTTTCAAACTATTACAGTTCATGAGCTATAAGTGGTCTAACTTACTATTTTATGCTTTTCATGTACCATTGTTATGGTGAATGGGGGTGACATTTAGTATAACTGGATATTCATGTGAGGTACACATTGAAATATTTATAATAGTAATAATAATTTAATTGTGTACACGCCATGTGAATATCTAATTACACTAAATTCCAGCCTCATACATTCATTACTTTACCATAACAATGGTTGGAAATTATTTAAAAATAATTATATATCTTATAGCCTACATTTGTTAAAAACTGTGCAATATATTTTTACTATCGAATGACCTTAAGATACTGCATTTAAAATGTCGAATTTTGAAAAAATAATCATTCAAAATAAAAGTAAAAATCATGAAAGCTTTGTAAATGATAGGTTAACATTTGAAAAAATCAAAATGAACGGATTTCAATGAAATTTGACACAATTTCATACTCAAACTAACCAAACCTAGATTATTTCAACATATTCTTGTTGTACTTAACAAATCCTTCTTAGCTTTATCTGAGCTTATTATTTTATATTTGAACATTATAATTTTTAAAAAATTATTTATGTTTGAACATTATTACTAATTACAAAATTAATCAAAGGCATTGTTGTAATTTTCGTTATGGATGTTATCTGAGTCAATTTAAAAAATATATATTTTGTGTTCTTTTCTCTTTCTAACAAACTATCCAACCAGTAAACAAGCTAAACCTTCAAAGAACATAGCCACAAATTCAAACAGGTAACTAGTAACTAGTATTATTAGACTGATGAGTATTGAACTTTTTGAAGATTCAAGGATTATGGTGAAACACAATATATTTAATTATTTATTAACACACATAATTACTATGGTAAATGTCAATAAATATTAGCTCTAAGACTAATATAATTGTGAAACATATTATGAATTATTATTTTGAACAGCTTTTAATCCGGGACAAATCAATCGATACCCCTATCTGTGGTAAACAAAATGATTGGCTTTCATTAGTTAAAAAGTTAAATTTCAGTAAGTCGATAAATAAAATAACATTTTCTGTTAAAATGGGTAAAAAGAGTTAACCCAAACCTAAGTAGTGTAGTGATATAATTATAAAAACTACGGTTACATTTAAAATGATTAAATTTGAGATATTTGCCTTTTTTTCATAATTTGGCTGTCAAACACACATTTTACTTCCTCTTTATCAATGGTCTTTGATGGAGGGAAATATCTTTCCTGGACTGAAAACTTTGATTTTCTCATAGGTATATTAAGAAAAAAATGGTGAAGTTGTAGGCCTACTTTCTGGCAATTTCTGGCAAAGTTAAATGTCGTCTTCTACTATGGACAAATGTATATATTCCATTCACGGTAGGAATTACTCTCTGAAAGGTCTTTTCTCCTACATATATCCTACTATATAGTAGATTTATGGTAGGGAAAAAGGCCTTTCAGAAGTCAAGTCCTACGGTAAATGGGATATAGGCCTAGTTTGGGTTAATCCTCATTATAATAGACATAACTGACCGTCATTAGCTTATAAAAGGCCAAGAAATCACTTTAGCGAAAAGATTTATATTTGTTTTATTTCGCGTACAGTATATAATACATTTCGCCACTGTGGTCAGAGTTCCTTGCTACAGATACAGAGGCCCCGGGTTCGATCTCCTGTGAAGCAGTGAGTCTGGAACTGAGTCAACTCAGTCTTGTGAGGACAAATGAGGAGATACTTGAATAAAGAAGTAGCGGCTCCGGTTTAGAAAACTGAGATTACCGGCCGGAGAGCTCGCTATGCTGACCACATGACGCCCTCTATCAGCAAATGTTGGCTATATCATCACACTTCGTGGCGGCCACTCGGTCGGTATAGCTCATTTGCGGGCTCACGCCATACACTTTTTTGTATAATACATTCCAAAATGCTACAATGAACTTAAAATATATTTTGATTTGAATATGCTAGTTAAAAGTTTGTAAAGTCACATCCCGCGATATTTCTATGAGCCTACAGATTAATATTAACTCTAATGTATTATCTATTTATGATGCAGTATTTCACACAATGATCTTCAAACAATATTTTGAAACAGGAAGAGTTTCCATAACTCATACCCGCCATGTAGACAAGATCATTTAAGCCCATACAGAAAGGTTTAATTACAAATGGTATTTTAATATAAATAATTCCATTCATTGATAAAAATATCGGTAGGGAATAGTGTGTTTTTCGTGATATTCCAACTATTTTCAATCACTGTTTTGTTTATTAGGCTACCAGATAATGAATGACATTGCGACATTTCGACTAAACCTCGTCAATTAATCTTAGTAGTTCCCTTATCTTTGAAGTGCGGGACTTATCACTCTTATCAAGTCGTTGTTATGAGCCATAATATTTATTTAATTAACAATCTATTTTCTTGGTTTGGGTCTAAACAAGGCTGTGAACATTATTTATAATAAACATTTATTGAAATTTATTAAAAATATATATATATATAAAAGTAAATTTGAAGAAAATAGCGTGGTCACGAAAAAGGTCTAAATTATCAAGGCAAAAGTAATTCATAATAATTAATATGACGTGACCCAGTTCGGTGACCTCGTGGCTTAACGTGCTACTCTCGTGTTTAGACTACCGGTGACGAGGAGATCTAGGTTCGAATCTCATTCGGGTGTACTTAGGTCTTTTCCCCCAAAATGGCCAAATGTGGGTACACTTGTACTAAATATAACCTTCCTTATCCTTAAAACCATTAGCGTAATTAGTACATAAAAGTATAACCCTAACGGGTAGAAAGATCTGATGCTAACAAAACAAAGTGTATAAAAAACTTAAGCGCTCCTTGCACATGATAGCAGTTAGGCCTCTTTGCATCCAAACCACCTAAACATAAAAAAAACATTTTTAAAAAGAAACTTAAGTCAATTTTAATTAAATCAATAGCTTCACAGGACTCTCTTGTTTCCAATTAATATTTTTTTAAACTAATCTAATTTTACCTGTTTTGGTGGCGGCATGATCTTAAACGTCACTATCACAATAGACTAGACTGCCGAGGACGGGGAGATTGGGGTTTGAATCCTGGTCGGGTGTACTGAGTTTTTCGCACAATGGTTTTCCACTATCTTGCCACGTAAATGTGGGTACATATCATCTTAAATTCAACCCTCATCATCCCTAATTAATTAGTGTTATTAAAGCATATGCGTTTATCCTGAACAGTTAGTAAACAAAATAATTTATATCATTAATATATTTTTTAGAACTCAAATGTCCAAATAAATAAATTAACTCAATAAATATCAACATTATATTAGCAATATTTTGATCAGAACCTTTTTTAATCAAGTCCATTTTTTTCTATATTATACATACAACAATTTAATTTAAAAAAGGCAATATGCAACAAATTCCTGGAAAATTATTTACTACAACATTATTGAATTTTATGATATTATACTGTCTGTAAGCCAATAAATGCGCATTGACCTTTTCTTTATCAGCTTTTCTTACAGTAAAATGTCCTCAAATACCTAACAGTATTGTATTATATATATTTGAATGTACTATCCCCTTCTGCCATTGTAAATTGGGAGACAGTTGTAAACATATTAGACTGTGAAAAACTGTAATAATACCAAGAAAAAATAACGGAAAATATTTCCAGATATTTTGAGAACTCTATTTCCTAGACTGTATCTTGACCAGAACAAAAGCTATTTCTGTCGTTAATGAATTGTCAATTTACTGACTCTCGCAGCTAAACACCTAGCTTCTAAGTGATAGTATTTTATAAAGTATTTGGTTAATTATATTAATTTTAAGAGTTCACTTCCGTGGTCTTGGGGTAAGGGGCTCACCTTAGGAGCCGATGTTCGCGGATTCAAACTCAGCTGGGTAAACGGTTTTTTCTTCAGCAATAAAAACTCGTAGCACAATTTCCTTCAGATGGGAAGAAAATCCGTAGGTCCCACGTCGATTGTGGCATGTAAAAGAACTCTGGACTATATGTGAAAATACCTTTCCCGACAAAATTGATAGGCTCTTTCGTTCTCGCTCATTGAAATTAGCATGTGCTGATATAATCAGTCGGTTTAGAAAGTGCACATTACAAACCTCAAATAAATAAAAATAAATGTAATGTAAGCGAGGTCAAAGAAACAATTAAGTTATATTTAATTGATATAACATAGCAAATTATGTCGATACTGTACAACGAGCCTCGTTCATGCTTGTCCTTTTAAGGAAATGTATCAATATTTTTCCGGGAGAGAAGGGTAATGAGAGAAATATAAACTTTGCGTAAAGCATTCTTTAGAGCTTGTTAACCATTCGTATAATTTATAAATTTGTTTTAAATTAAATTGTTTTAAATGTCTATACGTGAATTTACATCACTTCAGTTAATATAATAACTATCACTGTTGATCCGTGATTTTAAAAGTTGGTGAAACCCAATAGGAGGTTTTGGGGGCACAGCACATGAAACAGAAAGGGGGGGGATCCTTTCCCAACGAAAAAGAGTTACACTTCTTTATATCTATGGCTATTAAAGGTGGGCTTTCACATCAATTTTAGATTCGGAAACGAGAGGGTAAGTTTACAGCTGAAACACTCCTTGAAGAACAACAAAATGACAAATTTCTAGATTGAAGCATACGTTATCATTTTAATGTACCTATTATATATATATATATATATGGTCATTTTAAGTTGAATCCATTTCAATCTTTAATTAGGCTAGCCTTATTTTTATTTTTATTACACACTTACAGTAAGAAAGTGGTTGTTTAGAAAAATAAAAAATCTTTCTTATCCTCTTCTTCCTAACGTAAAAAAGGGTGTTTTATAGAAAGAAAACTACTCACCATTTTATTTAACAGGATTAATATTTAATCCCTAACAGAGACATAACATTCTATTATACATAAACAACCATAACACTTGCAACAGTGGTCACAACATTTAAGGCGTCAAGCTTTCACTATACTTTATTTCTGGTGACTGCGAGGTCAAAGTTCAACTACATGTTTGGTGGTCTTTCACACCTAACTTGTCTCTGTGGTTTTCCATCCTATTTTCAAGCTAATGTAGATTCTCTTTCTCTATAATAACCTTACTATCTCCATCCCTTCGATAAAGTGATTAATAACCTTGGAACACAGTTCGGTGGCCGCGTGCTGTCAATTCTCGTGTTGAGCTAGACTGCCAAAGACGGGGAGATCGGGGTTCGAATCTCGGTCGGGTGCACTGAGGGTGTTTTTTATATAGTGTTTTCCACTCTCTCTCCACGCAAATGTGGGTGAACTTCATTTAAACTAAATCTTCCCAATCCCTAACACATTAGTGAAATTAATGCATAGGCGTACAACCCGAACAGGTAGTATGCCGTGGTACTAAAGTATATAGCCTTGTTACCAAACGCAATAGCTAAAACAAATAGCAGAGTCTCTAATTATAAAAATAAGACTGTAATCCGGGAATTCAGAAACACAACATCCAACACAGGGTGGCTGGAACCCAAGCTGAGAATGCTGCAATTCCCACATGAAGAGCTCCATAACTTACTCTCTAGCTGGAAAAGAGCTCGTTTGCAACCTTGATTACGAATTATAATTATTGTTATCTCAAAGTATGTGCATTTTAACCCTCATCGTGTAGTAGCCTGATATAGAGAGCTTCAGGGTTTTTCCTGAAGGAAGAGTTTTGTCAGAAAATTCTTAACTTTTCAGGTCTAGCATTGACACAAACGTGCATTGTTTATTTTTATATAACGTACATTTTACTCAATATTTTATATTTGTTCTAATCGTATATTTTCATCATTTTTGATTAAGTTAAGTTGACGCAGTTGAAAATCTACAAGTGATATCTATCGAGAATATCCGTGGGCCGTTCTTCTAAAGCCTGGTACGTAATTGGAATCATTGTTTGCAAACATTATTTATAGATGTTTCCAAATTATTTCCTGTTGCTCACAAACACAGGGAAACAGTTTGCAAACATGAAGATCAAGCATTGTCTTGCGTCCAGACATAAATGAAGAACGTTTTCTGTTCATAGTTCAGTTAAGCACAAGACTTCCGCCGAGGAGGATGCTGATGACTGGTGCTCTGTACGTAGCTATGGACTGTTCAAAAAGACGTAACTGTAAAACGGCGGTGGGTTCAAATAACTCATGCAAATGAGCTAACACAACTGAAGTTCGAAGACGTCAATGGTTTTAAAAACTTAACTTGCATGCATCCTACAGACGTTGAAGTTCTGGTCCCAGGATAGTGAACGATTGTCCTGGCCAACGTTTTCTGTTGTCGACAATGTTGGCAAACATGTCCAGATATTCACACTTTGTTTCTTATAACCCGTTTGAAATGGATGACAAGAAACATTGTTTCTTCTTTGGGATACATCAAGGCAACACGAACAAATGTTTGCAAACTGTTTCCAAAAACACTAAAAAGCATTTAGAAAACAAGAGAAACATGTTTGCAAATAATGATTCTAAGTGCGTACTGAACTTTGGATACAAATCTTGCTCTGCAATGTCGAGATGTTGAATACGTGGTGTATATTATACTATCACAGTTAGTATGTTTGCAAATGGACGTGGGATCAGACAGGACAACCTGGGACTGTCTCTGGCGGGGATGTGGTCTAGTCCCAGCCTCCTTATCCTCCTGGCTCCTCTCTACGAACTAGGTTATTTATAATGCCACTGTGCGTCACATCGTAAAATGAACGATGACGTCATTGCGGGATTCTGTCAGACGCTAGTTTTTTTCGTTTGTTACATCCCTTCAAAACTTATTTAGTAAAATAATTAAAAACTAAAGTGTTTAATATTTCTTTGAAACCTAAATATATTGCATATGTACACTTCTTTAGTATTACTGCTCACGGAAACTGACAGCTAACGAAACATACATATCACACACTTGACATGTCCACACACAACGGTGCAGGAACATTCTTCAAATGAGATCTCAAAACGTACGCTCTGCCGTGATTGGTTTATTTAGTTACTACTTCAACCACAGGTAATCTCGGTGACACGAGGCACCGTAGAGGTTGTGTTAGTGGTTCTAACCACAGATAATGGTCTCGGTGACACGAGGCACCACAGAGGTTGTGTTAGTGGTTCTAACCACAGATAATGGTCTCGGTGACACGACGCACCGTAGAGGTTGTGTTAGGTGTTCTAACCACAGGTAATCTCGGTGACACGAGGCACCACAGAGGTTGTGTTAGTGGTTCTAACCACAGGTAATCTCGGTGACACGAGGCACCACAGAGGTTGTGTTAGTGGTTCTAACCACAGATAATTGTCTCGGTGACACGAGGCACCACAGAGGTTGTGTTAGTGGTTCTAACCACAGGTAATCTCGGTGACACGAGGCACCATAGAGGTTGTGTTAGTGGTTCTAACCACAGATAATGGTCTCGGTGACACGAGGTACCACAGAGGTTGTGTTAGTGGTTCTAACCACAGATAATTGTCTCGGTGACACGAGGTACCACAGAGGTTGTGTTAGTGGTTCTAACCACAGGTAATGGTCTCGGTAACACGAGGCACCACAGAGGTTGTGTTAGTGGTTCTAACCACAGGTAATGGTCTCGGTAACACGAGGCACCATAGAGGTTGTGTTAGTGGTTCTAACCACAGATAATGGTCTTGGTGACACGAGGCACCACAGAGTTTGTATTAGTGGTTCTAACCACAGGTAATGGTCTCGGTAACACGAGGCACCATAGAGGTTGTGTTAGTGGTTCTAACCTCAGATAATTGTCTCGGTAACACGAGGCACCACAGAGGTTGTGTTAGTGGTTCTAACAACAGATAATTGTCTCGGTAACACGAGGCACCATAGAGGTTGTGTTAGTGGTTCTAACCACAGATAATTGTCTCGGTGACACGAGGTACCATAGAGGTTGTGTTAGTGGTTCTAACCACAGGTAATCTCGGTGACACGAGGCACCACAGAGGTTGTGTTAGTGGTTCTAACCACAGATAATGGTCTCGGTGACACGGAGCGTAACACTATGTGTTAGTTGATCCTTGTACAATCTTATATGAGTGATTTCTTCCTTGTAGGCATTTATTCTGAGCGAATGGAAATATAATATAAACTCTTTTTCGAGAACATGTATTCGATTTTCGAAAGTAAACCTGCCATAAAAGGCCTGTATAAGTATTTTAACAATGTTTAGGTTTCAAACAATATGAAAATACACACATTTAACTACACTTATCAACCAAGTATTATTTACCATCTCTAACAGACCCCTAACATTTTTATAAACCTAAATGTCTAATATCAAAATAAAATTGTTTTTAACTCTTGGTACCGGTATCCAAAGTCTCAGAAATATTAAACTATTATTGATTTAGTTAATGTTTTTAACACATTTAATCTTTTCTTTGAACATATTTGTTTAGTTTATATTCACACGAGCTGTGGTTCTGTTAACATAGTCGTCTAGAGTTAACATTTAATGACTGTTTCTTCGTGACGAGCACTTGATGACTCTCTCTTGTTTGAATGAAAGTACATACACACGTTTGATCTCGGGGAATGGATCTATTCCCACTTTTCTGTTCTGTTCTCTATGTTAATTCCCTTCCACTCTGCGCAGATGTGCGCTGGGCTGAACCTTGAGAAGATAACTTAGTCAATCCATAAATTCCTGGATGATATCATTTCAATTATTATTGTATCTAAATATGTTGTGTTTTACCTTAACATTGTTTCTATAATTTTACTTTTTCACATGTTTTTAAATCTCGCTAATAATTCTTGGAATTCATGCGACATGAAAACCCATGATTTTTTTACAATTATATTACATTTTCTTGTTTTGAAAGTCTAAAAAAATCTATTTTTTTCATCTAATTTAATGTTGTTTAAAATTTGTCAAAATTTTATTTTGATTTCCTATATTTACTTCTGATACTTTCAGAACATTTTAATAGGAATGCATCAACAGATATTTTGAAAGTAGAGAACGCTCTTAAAAGTTAGTGAACTCAGATATCCCTTCATTGTTAAAATAATGCTGTAGGCAACGCACTAAAATATATTACAAATAATGTCAATCGTTTGTATAAATAGGTGAAAATAAAAATTATATTTATTTCAACAATTTGGGTACAAATTTGACTACCGCGACTTATCAAAGGAATTCATTTTTTTTGTTGCTTGTATGTGATATAAGGAACACAATAAAAAACAAATATTTATATTTAACGCTCGTAAAACTATATTGGAACACGATATTGAGGGGTATAGCTGACACACAAGTTACTAAATTATTATTTATCACCGCTTCTTACTACCCGTTCGGATTATACGCTTTAAGTACTAATTACGCTATTGGATTGGGAATCGGGAAGGTTAAATTAGAGGAAGTGAGCCCGCATTTGCGTGGAGGGAGAGGGTGAAACCATTTAGGCAAAACCACCCCCAGTTCACCCGGCCGAGAGTCGAACCTCGATCTCCCCGTCCTCAGCAGTCGAGCTCAACACGACTAGCGCGTTAGCCAACTGCGCCACCGAGGCGGGTGCCAAGTTAATAAACCAACGTCCTATATTCATACGTAATTTTATTTGATCTGTAGATTTCAAATCTGGTATGAAATTTCAACACAACTTATAAAATAAAATTATTTAAGTATTTAAAAAAGAATTAATACTGATTAAAAAATATATAAACTGCTCTAACTTTCGTGTTCTTACTTTATTTTGTTGTTAAAGCAGTCGCTATAAAGACATCTTGAATAATGTGTTGATGCAACAAGCTCGAGCTTGCATCATTTGCCGCTTGATATGATGCTTTACTCTCGTGTTGGACTGCAAGTAACTGGGGGATCGGGGTTAAAATCCCGGTCAGGTCTACTGAGGGGTTTTCTTAAACTGTTCCTCACTCTCCCTCCACGCAAATGCGGGATTTTTTCCTTTAAAATGCCATCTTTCTCATCCTTATTCCATAAGCTTTATCAATGCATGAACATAACATGAACTAGTACAGACCTGAGGAAGGAATAAAACAAAATATCATAATATGCTCGATAAACTAGATTTCTCCTTAATTTCACATCAAATAAACACACTCATAAATTTATGTTTAATACATGGGCTAATGAATAAATAATACAAGTTATAAGATGAGAGGTGAAACATAGAAGAAATGCAGCGTATTAGCGTGGATAAAGGATGAACAAATACAGTGAACATCTCGAATTGAAAACCACTTAAAGTGCATCCATCCGGGATTTGAACAACGATCTTCCTGTCAATGCCAGTCAAGCTAAATGCAAATCTAACACTATAAACAACTCGACCACGAGTTAGGTTCGTTAACATTTTGTAGCTTAAACCTAAATACGTTTAAGAAACTCTATAAATAGGCTAAAGTAACTGACACGCCTATTAATGAGGGAATTTACCTTCAATCTAGATATGAAAAAATTTAAAGAATAAAAATAAACTTTTCCTTTGCCAAATAATATTATTCTAATGAAACTGTTGTAACGAAAAGAATCACGAGTCTTTGCATGACCCTATTGCCAAGATTCGATTTAGGATAAGCGCTATTTTGAATAACAAAGACCTTTCGTGTTGATGGAATGGAAGCAATTCCCCCCCTCCCCCAACTTCTTTCGTCTTCTCATGCAGCGTTTATTATTATTATTATTACTTTGTTTGAACTAGGAGGTACGTAGGTAGGGGGAAATATGGTGAATCACACATACAAATAACAGCCCACTGTGAGATACCATAAAAATGTTCTCTGGAAAGCACCAAGTTATCACAAGAGAAATAAATTAAAAAATACTAACAAAAAAAAAATGAAATGAGAGTTTTTGGTGTACAAAATTAATGAAATTAAATTCTTGGTTTACAAGCCTACTAATTAAAAACTTCGACTTTTTTTTTTATCCCTTTCGTCGCTCTGATTCAATTAAAACATTTTTAATGTTTGTAGGAAGCTAATACGAAGAACCTCAAACGATGAAAACTGAATAAAAAAGTAAAGAGAAAATAACATATAATTATTATATATTTAACAAAGTTCTTCTTAAATATTTAAGTTCCTATTAATTAAGATTGCAATCTAAGCTTACGCATACTCAACTTCTACCCCTTCTTCCACCTCCACCTCCATTTTCTTTTCTTTGTATTTAATTTTGATAAAAGGTTTCAGGAAATTTCTTTATTTTACTGTAAAATCTATCTTTTGTACCAAAGAATGTCATATTGTGTCGTTAATGAAGATACATTAAGCTTCTAAACGCTTTTATTATTAGTTCTCTTGCTCCCCCGTTCTGTGCCCCCTCCCTTTCCACCCACTCAAAAAGTCCTCATTTCAGGAATAAGTGGTAGAGAAGGAAACTTGTATTGATCAATCCACTGTTGGGATTGTGTCTACATTCCGAGAGCTATAAATTGGAAACAAATAATTCCACTAACAATATTTATTCCCATTCCGTTTCTCGTTCTTTATGGCTCCCCGTAATAAAAGTTGTTCAAATAGGTTATTTCTTCTGGTTGTTGTCTGAGGAGAACAATGTTTGACTTCGTGTTTTAGTTAGTCAATTAACTTATGACTGACTTTCCAGAAGTTTCTAATTTGTTGACATTATCTTGATGTGAATTTAACGAGCAATCTATGGCCTAACCGATTATATTACTACAAGATTTACAGACTAACTCAATTCTAGGAAATACACACTGTTACGTACCCAATCGTTAACTGATCATCGTGTTTAAAGGAAACCCTTATTTAACCTATGATAAGATTTTCGCCTGTGCCAGGAATCGAACTTTGGAACATTATCTCGGTCGACAGATCCACTAGCGACTGATTTAAGGTGTCGAACAAGTTGGTCGGCTATTAAAACTAATACAAGGGGTTCTAGGATGGTGAGCAATTTACCATTTGGCCAGCGTATTCAAAATATTATTTGAGTACTATCACAATAGCAGAATACTTGTGAATATATTTTAAAATTCAAACACAAATAGATCTATAACATATTATTCTAAAGTTTGGCAATACCTAAATTATTGACCTGCGAGACATATAAAAGTAGTTTGTAGATAAACGAACGTCTAGAAATAATCTAACAAAGCTATTGATGACATCTATCTACAAGATTCTTGTGTTGGTGAAGGTTGGGCTATGTTTTAGGACAGTTTATTTTATGATAGTAATAGTTAGATTAAGGATAAGTTTAATAGAACAATCTAGTTTAATTATGATGAGGTTATTATAGCAATAATATATTATTATTATTATTTGTTCTGTGTTACGCCAGGTCCATTCCTTTAGTCAGTGAACTTGGACCGCCAATGCGCCAGAACGTTTTTATTTCCTTCAAGTCATCTGATATTTGAGTCCTCCTCCTTCCTAAGCTCCTCATTGCCCCAACCTTTCTCTCGATGACAACGTGCAAAAGATAGTTCCTCCTAAGGCTCTGTCCGATCCAGTTTATGTTGTACCAAAGAATCACTTCCAAAATGGTTCTCTTCCCACCCACTCTCCTTAGGACTGCTTCATTTGTTACCCTGTCTGTCCACATGATCTTCTCAAGTCTTCTCCAATACCACATTTCAAAGCTCTCCAAGCATTTATTTTCCATGTGCCGGAGAGTCCAAGTTTCTGCTACATACAGATAAGGTTAAGTTCCATTAAATAGGATTGAATAAAAATAAGTTATATTAATACATATTATTCTATAAATTCAGCCTCAAGAAATACTAATAATAATTATATTTTAAACTCAGTAATACAGTCATAGACACGGAATGTGAATATAATATTCTATAAGTAATAGCCTATGGGCATCCTACAACATAGGCGCACATATTTACTATAATATGGGTAGTATGGCAATAGTTATAGATTATTAATAAATCAATACTCTAGTTCTTGAATATGAAAATATGTGCACCAAGTTTGATTAAAATAGTTCCAAATATATGTTTTTTGGAGCTAGTTAATTTTTAAAATTATGTGCATCATTTTTAGATATCTATAGTTAAATAGGACCTTTTAAAGCTGTTGATACTCTATATATTGTATTGTTTTCTGTTCCAGACATTTTGTATGTCTACATATCCATTTTTGATTAATGCATACACATATATTATTATTGCATACATATTTTTAAATATCACCTACACATGTTTTATATTACAAACACTTTTTTTATTATTACACACACAATTTCACACCCCAGTCACTAAGTTTTGAACCCAATAGAAATATAAATAAATCTAAATCTGGCTAGTTGCGCACCAAGTTTGTCAGAAATAAACCAATTGGTTCAAAAGTTACAAGGAGAACACACACATTTACCAACTGATAAAGAGTGGATAGTTGAGAACAAATCACACACATATATAGCCTGATTTTATTTTCCGGACAAAGTTAAGTTTGATTCTTTTTATCTAATACCTAACATACAATTATATATTTTGTACTAGTTCTACTTGGAGTCTTCTTGTGTTAATCTCCGATTGAAAGTCTTTATTCGGGCCACTTGTACTTTCATCTGATTACTCATCTCCCTCTCTCTCTTTAGATGTGTGTGAGGGAGGGACAGTTGAAACCACAAGTTTCCAGCTCTCATAACAAATGTTTTTATACAATAAATAGAATAGTGCTTCGGTAGATACACTTAGTTTGGTTTTCTGCCCAGAGTGATCTCAAATGTTCTTGAATATTCTTCGTGGATATTTTGCGATGTGATGAGAAAATTTTATATTCAGTTTAAAAGTTTACGTTCAAATGTTGCAATGATCGTAACGAAATTAATATTCAAGTAGACCCACTTCAGTGGCCGAATGGTCTAAGGCGTCAGTCACTCTTGTTTTAGACTGGCCTACTGATGATGTTGAGATCAGGGTTCGAATCCTGTTTGGGTCTACTGAGGGTGGTTTATTCTAAATAGTGTCCTATTTTCCTTCCACGCAAACGTGGTTACATTAGGCTACTTCCTTCCTCACCCCTACCCCATTAAAATAATTATCGCATACAACCTGAACAGGTGGTAAGACGCGGCGACAAAAATATTCAACAACGGTTGAGATTACTTTCTGTGTGTATGAAATAAAAATAAACGTAGCCTATTTATTGAATCACTATTTTATTAATTTTAGCCGATCTTTTTTTCTTTTTGCTATAAAAACTGCGCCGATGCACGTTATTTCCATTGCACCTTAAAAATAATGACTATTTCTTACATTTACTGAGCTGGGAGAATAGACTGAGGAACACGAGCCTGAAGAAATACCACAGCATTAATATGGATAGATGATGGGAAAACAAACCCAAAACTCACTCATTTGCTCATTCGGGTCTCGAACCCAAGTCTTTCAGGTCAATACGAGCAACAGTTCAAGTCTTAATCCATCTAATTTGCGACAGTACTGACGCCCAGTGCTATTCAACCTGTTTGGTTCACGTCTTACAGACATAATTTCTACATTATAAAATAAATTATGTCCAATAAACGCATTGGATAGTAAGTTTTAAATGATAAATAGATCATACATATTAAATTTTATCCCCGGGGGTACGCAAAAACACCTTAGGGGCCATTAGCTTTTGAGAAAGTCTCTGATGCGAATCCTGGTTGGCTCAAAACTTAAATCATATATTTATATATATTCGATATTGTTATTTAGTGTACGAGGTGATTGGTTGAATAGACCTATAACCTAACTTTCTTACGAACTCACATCTGATATCTAAAAAGCTACCAGATATTCTTTCACAAATTCGTGTATAAATTTATGTGATCTGGAGCTGTCACATTTTATAGATATTATCAATACATATAAAACATTATTATTAATATTATTATCATCGTGGTAAAATAATACCAGTGTTGACCGTGAACAGAATGTTTGTAATTTCAAGGCGTATAAATAGGCTACGGCCCTTGGTCTTATCGTGATGAAAGTAGATGACAAAAAATTATTTCTGAGATCCCTAGAATGGTGGTCACCATTACCTAGAATAGTGCTCTCATTTCCTTAGAATAGTGGTCACAGTTCCCTAGAATAGTGCTCTCATTTCCTTAGAATAGTGCTCTCATTTCCTTAGAATAGTGCTCTCAGTTCCCTAGAATGGTAGTCACCATTACCTAGAATAGTGCTCTCATTTCCTTAGAATAGTGCTCTCATTTCCTTAGAATAGTGCTCTCATTTCCTTAGAATAGATGCTCTCATTTCCTTAGAATAGTGGTCTCAGTTCCCTAGAATAGTGCTCTCAGTTCCTTAGAACAGTGCTCTCATTTCCCTAGAATAGTGGTCTCAGTTCCCTAGAATAGTGGTCTCAGTTCCCTAGAACAGTGGTCTCAGTTCCCTAGAATAGTGGCATCGGTTGCCCACTCTGATTTACCGATGACAGAGGTTTAGTGTTCGTATCCCTTCTGGGTGTACTAGGTGTTTTTACCTAGATGGTTTGTCACTCACACTCCACTAAAGTGCTGATACACTTCCTCTAAACGCCACCCTCCTCGTCCCTACCCCATGAGTGTGCGGGTAGCCTGTATGGGCAGTATTCCCCGATAGTAACAATCTCTGACAATGCAGAGGTGCTGCTGAAAGTTTGGTGGACCTCGAGGCTCCAACATATTAATGGCAATCTCGCAAAGTGATCTTTCATGTCTTGGAAATGCGTTCAAAGTGCATTCATTGAATGTATCCTATCCTGCCTCCCCCCTCCTCCCACCTGGCCTGTACCCACCGTACCCACATTTTATATGCATAGCTTTTTGTCAAGTTTACTTTCATCATGTTTTTCCATTAGAATATTGGTAAAATCGCGTCCTCTTAAAAGTGGATGTGCATGATATTTCTCGTTGTATTTTTTACCTTTAGAAAAACAAGATTGACAACTATTTTTCATTCGAGATATTCCTAATAAGTGAAAAAAATAATTAATTACCATGCCACACAATGTGTTTAAGGTTAGACAACCATCACCACCCAAAACAATATTGGCTAATTGCTCAGACCTAGTTGTACAACTTGATCGAGGCTGAATTAATATAATCTTACAAGACTAGACACTTAACATAGTGTAGCTGAAACCCGTTTAGTTTAAAACTACAGGTAGGCAACCACTCTGCATGAGAAAATATGACGTCTGGTCCGAGGAAATAAAGAAAGGCTTTTGGAACCAAACGACTATATTTACAGCTAATAACTGGATAAGTATAGCCTATCAGTAATTTACATATGTCTCCCTCTCTTAACAGACATAAACGGTCATGCGTGGTATATATGGATAGTACTATAGACTCTGATCTAGTATGCTGGATTTCGATTCCCATTAGACTACTGAGGTGCTTTTATCACAATATTGTGCATTCGCACCATTTCTCCAATGTTGACTACTAGTGAAATCAATTTCTCTTCAACATACTTAATATTTTCTAATTTCAAGCAGTCACTCAATATCTAATTTCGTCCCTAGAGTTTACTAATAACAACCTTCAAATTGCAAAACTGACTTTCCAAATCCTAACGTAAAAAAACACACATGAAAATTGATTTAAAATAAATTAGTCTTATTTGATTCAGTTTCTTCTAAGTGCGTGAAGTAGAATAACATACGTAATTAATTGTCTGGCATCTTTTCTCGCTCGTTAGCATGTCTGTTCACTGAGTTAGAGAGTCGGAGCTATATTACAGTTATAGTCGAAAGATTTGTTTTTGGTGAAGTAGGGGGTTTCTCTTTCACATTAATAGAGGCATTGAGTGCTATATTCCGTTCACTATAGGTTTTTACCTGGATGACAGTTCGAAAATCATATGTTTAGGTTTTGGGTTGCCAACACTTGTAAAAGATCACAGTTTTGTTATAAATATCTTTAATTGCCTGTTATATATTAAATTTAAAATAACGTAAACTTAAGTTTTCTCATAATATTTAATTTTTTTAAATAATTTATTTCTATCCAACTCGAAACAATATTTTAAACATAATTAAAAGTACTTATTCTTCGTTTTGGAACGTTATTGATTATGTTTAATATAGTGCACACACCAATACCTTTTAATACAGGCATCGTATTTACTTGGAAAAGAGAAAATTCTTGTCATTTTTTTACATACAATAAATTATTTTATGATTATTTTTATCGTATTTCGAAATATTTAACTGAATAAAGTATTTTCATCAACTGAGTGTCTACATCATTGTAAAAACCTTGTTTACCGTTATGTTCAATCATATGGTTTAAATTCGTCAGTCGCCATTATGAAGCTATGTTCGTTAGAAGTTTTTGTGAAAGTGGTGAGAATATTTTTTTTAAGTGGAATAAAACTATAAATAAACTTTGTGTCCGTCCTCAAATAAATATATAAATAATATTGGCCTAAATTACTGTGGTTAACTATCACATTAATATATTACCATCTGTTTTCATTACAGTCATCCAAAGTGATAGATGCCAGCTGTTGGCGTAGTGATATATTAGGGATTACTTCTAGTAACATTTCGAGCTGTCATCCAGGTAAACTTAGCTCGTGAATGACTTATATGTAGTCTACTTTCTAAAAATCAGGTTAGTTTTTAAGTCATGAGAAATTACAATCAATTCTTAAAATGAATGTTTGGATACCCTTTGTAAAAATGTTGTTTTTGGGTACAGTTTTTAAAGACAGACATTTTAGCCACAAAAAAAGTTTTAATAAACGCACAGTGGCTAGAATTATCTCATGTTGGGATCACACTCTCAGCCAAACTCCTAATATATAGGTGACTACATAATCTAAGGCGTCAATCTCGCAATAGATTAAGACTGCCTATGATGGGTAGATCGGGGTTCGAATCCCGGTCAGGTGTACTGAGGGTGCTGTTTCCTAAATGATGTTCCACTCTCCCTCCACGCAAATGTGAGTTTATTTCCCCTAAACTAAACCTAACCTCATTCCTAGCACATTAGCGTTTTTAGTACATATGCGTTTAACCCGAACTGGTAGTAAGACGCGGTGACAAAAAAATAAATACAAAATATTTGAGTTAACATCACATGTTCACTCTGACGCGATGTGTGATCTCTGACCAAGATGGGACGTCACAGTATTCGGAGGTAAACCTTCGGGGTCGTTGAACGTTGCGAGTTAGCTGCCCCAATCCACGGTGATAAGTTCATCTGGACGCCATATTGTCCTCGATACGATTACAACAGAGACTTTCAAACACAGTTCTCCCGCTCTTAGCTGTTACATATCCTGTCTGCTACAGCAGGGATTCCCAATCATTATTGCTTGGAGGAACGCCAGGCTGACACATATTAGGTGTGACAGTGGTGAACTACAAAATATACGTATAAGCCAGCAGGGCTAGTAAATAATAATTAACTCATACTTTTGAATAAAATATATCAAGAGCATTAACTGCCTATTTCTAATTACTATCCTTCTGTACTTGAACTTTGCTTATCAATATTATTACCAACCTCATCCTTAACACTTCCACCTACACAATTCTCGTCGTCTTCTTCGGGTACAAGAGTTCTCTTAACATATATTTACACATCCTTAAAAACAATTATGGGCAGACCAATGAAAAGTAAGCTTTTTTTAAATTCTCGTGGAAACCCAGAGATGGGTTCAGGAACCCTGTACTATAGTATGAAGGTTTAAATCCCTTTGGTTTGGAACAAGACACGTCTCCCCGAGGCTACGACAAGGTGCGCCTTTTAATGAAGTCTTTTGTAAGTGCATGTGTCGGTTGATTCACGCAGCGTGCGATTGCCAATAATTACATCGCATCGGATGGTTTTCAAACTGTTTTATGGTATAGGTTGGTAACAATGCCGCACAAACCGTGGATGAAATCTGTGTGTCCTGAGGCGATCATATCCCACACACGTTCACTCACACAGGATTATAACGGTTGTTTAGCTCTTGTTGTATATTTACAAATTACCGCTCACAGAGTGATTAGTTTAGACTCACATAAACAGCCGTCTCACGCTTAGATTTAGAAACAAATTATTTTACATGCACACTTGGTGATTGCCATTCTATTGTAATTTTACATCCGCCAATCAAAATTATACTAGCTTATCTGAGAGCATGCTGCAATTCATTATCTCTCACATGCATGCGAGGACGTTTTATTTGATATCTCTGTTAGACCACGTCCATACAGGGTGCAACTGGTGATAGAGACGCAACCTGACTGAAGGTGCTCAATAGACTCTCCGGCGACTGGTTCACAAAGGTGTTTTTACAAAAGCAATCACATCATCTCAAGAGGACGTTATTGTTTCTACAGTTTTCGGTATGTCATGCTCAAAGGAGGACGTTGTTGTTGTATACGTTGTGAAGGAGTGTTTCGAGACATTGTCACCCCTACAGTGTTATAAATGTGAACCCCAGTCAGTGACGTGCTGTAAAATGTTTGGAAAATTATCAGACAGCTTATGTAGTTCTTATTAGAGTATCCTTTACACGTAAGATCACACAGACGCGGGTAGTTTGCAATAAACTGCATGCATTTTATATTTTCTTGCTGTTCCTACGCGATAGTTTGAAAAATAATACGTCCTCTCACAACAAAATACCGTCGGAAACGAGGCAACTGGGTAGAGAATTTAGAGCATGTCATGACTGGAGCAACTCCAGTTGCCGCGTTGACTTCGATTGACCCCAGTATAAACATAAACAGTCAATTCTGTGCATTTAAAGAGCAACATAAGTTGCGTTTGCGTTTCCGTTATTTTTGAAGTTTATTTAATATACTTGTAGCCACGGTAGATAAAATATGACTTCAGAAGATACATTTAGTTTAATTTTCTAAACATAGTAATCTCAACAGTTCTTGAATATTTGTCGCGGCCATTGTGGTATCTGACCAGAAACATTTGAAGTGCTGGTCGAATTCTGCGATCAACATGACAGGTATACAATAATTGTTGATATCACCATCGGGTTGACCTGGCGGTATAGGGGTAAGGTGTCAAACTTCTGTTCTGGGGTCCGGGGATCAATCCTTGGTCCCGGCACAGATTTATCTGATTGCCAAACCCTTCCTTCACCTCTGACAAGACGTTTATTAATCACAACCGGTGAATGTTTGGAATGCCAGGCCTCCACTGTGGTTCGGATCCCACGTTAAAATGTAGGTCCTCCATTTCATCTCACAATCACCCTTCTATTACACATTAGCGTAAGTGTTTATCACCCGAACGGGTAGTAAGACGCGGGGCTAATAATAATGATGTCACCATGATAATTAAACTAAATATTTCTACTAGAGTAATATTCTAAATATTTTCTAAATATTTCTACTAGAGTAATATTTGATTTATTTTACCATTTATTTTATTTTTTTTGCTATAAGAAATGCAATTATACTGCCCTTAATTCGCAACCCTACCATCACACCTTATGGGCGAGACCTATATTTGTTTACAGTTTAATTTGAAATGAATCTTTATAAAAATGACAATATACATCACTATAAAATAAAAACTATGTTACTATACATTGATTGACAGCTTCTATGGTCTATTGGTCAGAGTTCCTGGCTACAGAGCCAGAGATCGCGGGATCGACCCCTGGTGCTTCCAAAATTTATCTGTAAAACAATAGGTGTGGAACGGGTT
Source organism: Timema douglasi (assembly GCA_901482245.1). Classification (NCBI taxonomy): domain Eukaryota; kingdom Metazoa; phylum Arthropoda; class Insecta; order Phasmatodea; family Timematidae; genus Timema; species Timema douglasi. The sequence continues at coordinate 42,537 of CABEEJ010004047.1, forward strand.
TAACTAAGCCTCATGAGGACAATTGAGGATACTTGAATAAATAGGTAGTGGCTCCGGTCTAGAAAACTGAAATCAACAGAGGGCTACTTGTGTTGACCACTTGACACGCTACATCCGTAAATGTTGGTACCATCATAGCTAACGGCTGTTGTCGCCTGGTCGGTAGACCTATAGCTCGCTTGTGGGCTCACATATACAGACATGTATATATAAGACTAGGATGATTGATTTAAAAAAACTCCATGGTGTGAGCCCACATACGAGCTATAGGTCTACCGACCAACTGACCTAAGCCGTTAGCTATGATAGTGCCAACATGTACATTATAGGTTGTCATGGGGTCAGCATGACGAGTTCTCCGACCATTAATCTCAGTTTCCTAGACTGTTTCTGCTACTTCTTTATTCAAGTAGCTCCTCTAGGCTGAGTTTGACCCCGTTCCGGATCCACTCCTTCATAAAAACCTCTGGAATATATACATACATAAACGAGACCAAAGAGGTGTACTCATGACTATCTAGTGTGACAAGTAGGCCAATGTGTCGCGCTATCATCTCATTTTATTGATTATTAGGGGTTTGCTACCATTGGAAAGTTGACAACGAAACTCATATTTCTTTTGCTTCAATATCCACAGTAACCTTCGTCCTTAGAACCATTTCAAAGGAAGAGGTAAACTTCCATCTACTCAACAGATTTAATTTAATTTTTCTAGCACCACGTCTTAGTACTCGTTCGAGTTATACACACATGTACTAACTATGCCAAAGTGGAATTGTACCTGCATTCGCGTGGAGGGATAGTGGAAAGTTATGAAGTAAAAACCACCAGAGGTACAACTGACCGGGATTCGAACCGCAATGTCCTCGTCATCGGCAGTCTGGTCTATCACAGAGTGACGCCCTAGATCATGCGGCCACCGAAGTCGGTCTGAACTTATTTAGTAAGAACAGCTACTAAACGGTATATCAACGCCGACTCAGCACAAAAGAATACAGTGTGCTTCGTTTTTCTCTAAGACTTTCTGTTCACTTAGGTACACTTAATGGATAGTAAATTAAAAACTGCTTTGGAGGCCATATGATCTTAGTCGTCACTCTCGTAGTAGACTAGACTGCTGATGACTGGCAGATCGAGGTTTGAATCTCGGTCGTGTGTACTGAAAGGAGTTTATGACCTGAACGGTTTGTAAGACCAGGTGCTGATCAATGGTGTATTGAGACAACCAAAACCGGATCTTGAATTGGCTCCACATTTTAACATAACTCTGATCGTTAGGGGGCGGCCAGACTGAGCGCGCGAGCGCGCGAGCGACTAAAATATAAAATAGAACACATTGGTTGTAATGGTAGGTGGCCACACTGGAGCGAGCGACTGAGCGCGCGCTTGAAAGATAGAACTGGTTCTATTTTTCAAGCGGGTGCGCTCGACCCGGTACAGTCTAGTTTACAGGCGCTAGGAAATATTGTATGCTGGTTCATTGAGTGCTGGGAGACTTCTCATTTTGACATGATATTTGACTTTTTTCTATCAGTGATAGCTTTAACACACTTGCTATTAATGGCCTAATTTAATTGGTAAGACCATAAATAATAGAATGTATATATGTAAACACGATATGTTAAAATACCTCAATATTATAATCAAAGTAGGCCTTTACAAATAAAAATCACCATTAGTTTGGAGAGAGTATGAAAAAACCACAACAATAAATAAGTTATAAAAATCACCTTCAGTTCACTGAACCAAGATTCGAACCTTTGCCTCCCAGTCAAAAGCTATCGAGTGCAACGCACCATTTCGCCACTGGTGCGGCTAATCTGATTTTAAAGCACTTCAGTACATTAAAAATATTTGCAATGTTTCCGAATCGTCTCGTCACTGGCTACTTGAGCCCCCCCCCCCCAAATTACGTCACGGAAGGAAGTGGATGCTACGTGGGTTTGCTTGCGTCATCATAGGTTAAAAGGTGGAGCGATAATGTACTCGGGATCACACAACTGGTCCACTAAGCATTCACTACGTTCTCGCATACCGTCCTAGGTGTTTCTAGGTATTCAGACGGTGCGTGTTTATAGATTAGTGAACATGGTGAAGGTGAATAAAGAGGGCCTTATTGGCGAGGTTCAGTCAAGACCAGCTTTGTGGAGGGAGGACCATGCGAATTTCGGAAGACGGGATCTTACAGACAAACTTTGGGAAGAAGTGGCCATTTCTTGTAATATATTGAATGGTAATACCTAATAAGTAGTAAGGAACTAAAAAAAAACATGTCTCCAAGAAAATAATTGTATTAAAGGTTCTTTATTTACTCATTAAAAGACATAATCATACTGCAGATCCGAATCAACTGTATATGTGAATACTGTCCCTCTGCTAACTACGCGCTCGCTCGCTCGCTCGCCAGTTTGGCCGCCCAGTCGCTTGCGCGCTCACTCGCTCGCACGCTTGTCAGTCTGGCCGAACCCTTATACTTAGCTTTGAAATTGTCATTTCCTTGCAATGTCGGTTACTTTGGAATCTCAGTTTGACGTGTAACTGGCCAGGAGCAACTAGAATAGTGAATCACATACTCGTGTGTGTGTGTGTGTGTGTGTATATATATATATATATACATATACTCATGTTTTATGTAACATATATATGTTACATCAAACATGAAAGTAAACTAAAACAGAAAGCTTGCCTGAAAGCATTTTCGTTTCATATGTTGTTTTTACAGTGCTTTTATTTTGTCGATTTTTTTTTTGTGTCATTTACTATCGTACATGATGGGCATGTGATGTCATCGGCTTTTAAAAGTGCTGGAACCAATTACATTAATGCATCTAGCGCCGTCATTTAAAACTGATGAGGAATTAAAACCTTCCTATGGCAGCTATTCATGGCGTGTAGGTTCTACCCATGTTTACTTGATGTTTTGGAATCGAACTGAATCCAATTCCATTGCGTTCATCACTAGTCTTTTTGTTGCACCCCCCCATACTATTCCAAGCTTTCTTCATATTCCCAGTATTGATATATTAATTTAATAGGTAATATGCGAAACAGGTATATCCACGTTTGTTTATTTGGAGCGTGGGAAACTATTTATGAAATAAAACCCTCCTTAGTACTGCCAGCAAAAGTTCGAACCCTGACCTCCTGATTCCAAGAAACCAAATAAGGCTAGACTAACGCCTATTTAAGTGAGTTACAAAACAGTCCAGTGAGCTAAGGTTCTAGACAGCCTATGGTTAGGCTAAACATTTATTTCCTATACAGTTCGAAATAATGTTCCTTTTACTCAGTGTGGCGTGTCTTTTATTTTAAGGTTAGGTTTCATAATAGTGTCACCTTAATTACAAGATTTTTTTTCTTCACAGCGTGGCTATAGGTTAACTGACATACCATTTTGGATTGATGAAAACCACACACTTTTAACAGCATAATAATAATAATTTTGTTTAAAGTATTAGTTTCTGACATTTTTATAATGTTCATTGAATTATTTTCTTCATAGTTCACAGTTACAAGCTAAAATGTATAGGATCTACGCCTTAGACCACTCGGCCACAAGTGTGGGTATAGTGGCGGAATTAACTCTCGCCCGAACTTATGCTTAACTCTGACGATTTCCCTCATCAATTTAAATCTGTTCCTGTTAGAAGTTGATTAAAGAGTTTCTCCACTTTAAAATATATTCCCTGTAATAGTAACTTTTTTTAGAAGTTAATTAACTCGTATGAAATTAAAAGAACGTAACAAAAAGTATGAACCGAGGGTTAAGGACAAGGATGATGCATGAGGCGAGTTTAACTGCAGAGAGATTGTAGATTGCGCGTGTATTCAGCGGGGATTTAACTAGACGTCACTCACTGCCCTTATTGTGAGATTGGCAGAGAGGGGTTACAATCTTGATGGCAATTAACGTTTTGACCTTAATTTAGGTTTCCTAACTAAATTGTTTTCATGCAAGTCTCGAGACCATTGTCTTTGTAATTCGTGTCCAAACACTTAATCAGGCTCCAGGGTGTGTTGGATGTGCTCTTACAAGGTCATCAGGCCCCATGGTGTGTTGGATGTGCTCTTAATAGGTAATCAGGCCCCAGGGTGTGTTGAATGTGCTCCTACAAGGTAATCAGGCCCCATGGTGTGTTGGATGTGCTCTTACAAGGTAATCAGGCCCCAGGGTGTGTTGGATGTGCTCTTACAAGGTCATCAGGCCCCAGGGTGTGTTGGATGTGCTCTTACAAGGTCATTATGCCCCGGGGTGTGTTGGATGTGCTCTTAATAGGTCATCAGGCCCCAGGGTGTGTTGGATGTGCTCTTACAAGGTCATTAGGCCCCAGGGTGTGTTGGATGTGCTCTTACAAGGTCATCAGGCCCCAGGGTGTGTGCTGGATGTGCTCTGACTAGGTCATCAGGCCCCAGGGTGTGTGCTGGATGTGCTCTGACTAGGTCATCAGGCCCCAGGGTGTGTTGAATGTGCTCTGACTAGGTCCACTTACAACCTTGTGAGACATTATCAACCGTTTCGTAAGTATGAAACAAAGAAACCTTCAACTCACTTTTTAAACATGTTTTTAAATAATGTTCCGCAAAACATTATAACATTTTAAATCTTGAGTAAGGAGTGAATAAATAAAAGCTAGGACTTAGATGCTATTGTTTAAAGAATTCAAAGAATTATATTTAAAAAAATAAGTTTTTATTAAAATGAATAGTAAAAGGAATATTATGTTACTGAAAGACAATTGAAAAATTATTTATAATCTTGGAATACCAATTGTAACAAATTTCCTAACATTTAAAATACTTCATGGACTCATAATTTTTCATACAAAAGAATCAAACCGTCAAAAAAACATTGATAACATAGTTCACTTTATTGTTTATTTATTGTTTTTAAGGTCAAATTAGAAGTAAATATCATTGTTATGGAAACATTACTAATTTAACTCTTATTTATTAAATGAATATCATTGGGATAGAAAATCGAGCCCTCTGGCTGTCAGTCTATCATTGCGAAAGGAGAAACCCAAATTTTTAAAAATTTTAAATTTTTACAAATTTTAAATTTTTCAATCATGCTGGGAATAGAACTCGTGTCCTTAAGTTCAGTGGTCAGACACGCTACCGACTTAGCTAAGAGGGTGTTCAAGTATTACTTAAGCACATTTTGGTCATTTTAACCCCCCTACCCCGCTTGTAAGCAAAAATTAGCAATGGCCTGACCGCTCCTCCCTTTTGCTTACATAAGATTTGTAGACTTTTTACATTTGTTCACAAGAGTTACCATTTTCTTGTTCATGCAATTTTGCTTATAGCTTGAACAGGTAGTAAGACGTTATGATAAAAGAAATTAAAAATCCATGCGATTTATAAATTGCTGGTAGTTATCAACATAGAGGTGTAAATTAATATTGCGAAATAATTGACAACTAACACCAGTATACAATGAATTTAAATTTATTGACTGGGTGAAAATAAAATAAGTTATAACATTATAAAAGTTTAAAATTTCAATTCACTTTTAATTGAAATTATAAAAAAGTACTATTGGTAAATATATGAATATTATATTTATAAAAATACACCCTAAACTCGATTTAATCCGATGACCAAGGTCCTTGAATCCACGTCTCCACTATTTCAATTATTATGTTTCTATTCGG
>CABEEJ010004048.1:0-10386 GCA_901482245.1 Timema douglasi
AAGTTGTGATTAATACACGTCTTGTCAGAGGTGAAGGAAGGGTTTGGCAATCAGATAAATCTTTGCCGGGACCGAGGATTGAACCCTGGACCCTAGCACGGAAGTCTGACACCTTACCTTTAGACCACCAGGTCACCTATCAACAGTTGTTGAATATCTGTCAGGAGTGTCCTGGAATTTAATAACAACCTTTTCTCTACATTTAAAATGTTTCTCGTCTAATGCCGCTATGCTCATGACAGATATTCAACAACTGTTGATATCACCATGTGAAGAAAATTAAGCTCTTTGTTTCTACTGGAGAATGATTTTATGTTTTGTTATAAAAACTGCGAAAAATACTACCTTTGACTCGCAATCTCTCCAACCCCACCTTAAGAAATCCCATTTCATAAATCACAACAATTGGTTTAATTTTGTTACCTACTTTAAAGTTAGCGGAGTAAAAATAAAAACAGCGTATAGCCCGAATGAGGGGTAAGAAGCAGTGCTTAGGGGCTTATTTACACACGAAATTCATTATGTTCTCGAACGGATTCTAGTATTTTTAAACGAAATATTTATTATGCGATAGTCTATGAATATTACGATCGCGTATGGATCCATTCTATTTTAAAAATAGTTTTTTCATCACTAGATCGCAGTATCTTATAGCAATAGAATATTGAGTCATTTGAGAATAATGATTGGATCGTAATCTTATCATTTTATTCACATTAACACACCTTGAACAACTATCGAAAAAGTAGATACAAGTAAAATATATTTTTTTGTCTTGTTTATTGTGGTATTTGTTATTTTTTCAAGTGCTACTAATAATTTTAATGGCACAATTTATTTTTATTTTAAAATTTATAAACTGAAATTAACTGCTTTATATAGACCAAATACCCGCCTCGGTGGCGTAGTTGGCTAACGCGCTGGTCGTGTTGAGCTCAACTGCTGAGGACGGGGAGATCGAGGTTCGAACCTAGGTCGGGTGAACTGTTTTTTTTTTCCTAAATGGTTTTCCACTCTGCCTCCACGCAAATGCGGGTTAACTTCCTCTAATTCACCCTTCCCAATTTCTATTCCATTAGCGTAATTAATTAGTACTTAAAGCGTATAACCCGAACGGGTAGTAAGGCGCGGTGCTAAATATTATTATTATTATCTTAGACCAAATATTTATTTACTATGATGTAGGGTCTTTAATCATTATACGTCTCTACCGGCCCGAGGCTCCCAGGTTCGATTTCTCGGAACGGACAATTTAAGTTTTATAATTGCTGAATTGGGATACTGGCTTGTATATGGTTTATTCTTGCGCTAAACTAGTTTGTCATCCGTGCACTAATAGTATCAGTGTGTTTTTGAAAGCGCGAGGTAAATATTCCTACCGGTAAAAAAAAAAACTGGCTTGGTGGATCCTGACTATGGTTCGAATCTGCGCTCTGCACCTTGATGAGGAAATACATTATTATTATTAGCACCGCGTCTTACTACCCGTTCGGGTTATACGCACTTACGCTAATGTGTAATGGTAGGGTGATTGTGAGATGAAATGAAGGACCTACAGTTTAACGTGGGATCCGAACCACGGTGGAGGCCTGGCATTCCTCACANCGTGGGATCCGAACCACGGTGGGGGCCTGGAATTCCACACATTCACAAGTTGTGATTAATACACGTCTTGTCAGAGGTGAAGGAACGGTTTGGTAATCAGATAAATCTGTGCCGGGACCGAGGATTGAACCCCGGCCGCCAGCACAGAAGTCTGTCACCTTACCCCTAGACCGCCAGGTCACCCCTGTCATCTAGTTTACTGCGAGAATAGTGCCTTAAACCATGCGGCCCCCGAAGCGGGTCATGGTGTGTTTAGTAAAGGTAAGCCTGCGACCTATCATGGTAAACGTAGCGCACTTAGGACTTTACCGGGCGGCTATGGTCCGGTGGGTTAGTTCGATAGGGCACGGACTCTGTGTAATGCGCGGAGGAGAATGTTCTCTTGGCTCAGACCAGGCGGCCTTCGGCGAGAACTCCTTGGTCTTGTCCTGGTTGTTTTTGATTCCCCTCCGCGACAGTCCGCAGTATCTGCTCCATGTGTGACGACACTGTGCGGCCATGATGGAACCACTATTCGTGAGTGTTTAGCAATACTGTATTTTGTAGGACTTCCTTGACAGGTCTGATGGTTTATAAAGGACTTCCTCGACGAGCCTGGTGGTTTATAAAGGACTTCCTCGACGAGCCTGGTGGTTTATAAAGAAAGGACTTCCTCGACGAGCTTGGTGGTTTATAAAGAAAGGACTTCCTCGACAAGCCTGGTGGTTTATAAAGGACTTCCTCGACAAGCCTGATGGTTTATAAAGGACTTCCTCGACAAGCCTGATGGTTTATAAAGGACTTCCTCGACAAGCCTGATGGTTTATAAAGGACTTCCTCGACAGGCCTGATGGTTTATAAAGGACTTCCTCGACAGGCCTGATGGTTTATAAAGGACTTCCTCGACAGGCCTGATGGTTTATAAAGGACTTCCTCGACAGGCCTGGTGGTTTATAAAGGACTTCCTCGACAGGCCTGGTGGTTTATAAAGGACTTCCTCGACATATCTGATGGCTCTTCGCCGCTCGTTAGTTTTTGTAGACATTTTTGCTGCCTGATGGTTTTGGGGGACTTTTTTTTTGCTGCCTGGTGGTTTTGTGGTGTTTCCTTGCCACCTGGTGGCTTTTGGGAGATCTTTGGTTGATGATCTACACTCTATAATAGTGCTTATCGGCTTTAACTGAACACCTGAGAAACAAAATATGAGTATATATTTAATAAATGCATCAACACGGGCTGTAATCAAAGATGGAGGACCCACGTCAGGGGAATACACGCTCTGCCCCTCCAGAACACAACCATTCTCTACGAGACAATGACTAACTTTATAGCGTGACTTGAGGAAAGGTGGGTGTTAGAGGGAACTTTTGAATGTCCCTTGGCTGGTAGAGAAGGAAACTAACTTTGAGAGTTTCAACAACTTGAAAATAGCACACATGACCAGCTTATCAAGTTACAGGCATCATAATTCTAACTGTCTCTAAAATGCGTGGAGAGCAACTCTGCTAAGCTCTCCCCAATCATACGTCAAACTGTGTGTATCGATTGTTAAACCTATTGACCCATATTACATTGAAAGATTTATCATAAGATCTTTGATAGAAATCTGCCTCCGGCACTTGTATCATATGTGGTTAAACTTTCACTTATTTAGAGTGCAACTCCAAAGGTTTTCTCTGTGGAATTATTTCTAACTACAATCTTTTACCAGTAAAGATAACTTCACAAACATTTCCACCTTGTAATTCTTCTGTATTTAAATAACAATTATTATCGAAGAAAGCCAATATCTGCACAATTAATTGAACTTGAATGGCAGAGCTCGGGAGATGGAACTAATCTTAAGGTTAGGAATATAGAACATCAAGTAAAACATTCGAAAATTTGAAAAATGACACCTGGGCATTCTAGCAACCTTGAAAACGGGATATCCCGCTTTGATGGCCGAGTGGTCTAACTCATTACCCTAATGTTAGACTAGACTGCCAATGATGGGGGGGATTGAGATTCGAATCTTGGTTGGGTGTAATGAGGTTTCCCACTCTCCCTCCAGACAAATGCGGGTACAGTTTATATAAATACATCCTTCCTAATCCCTAAAGCCATAAGAGTAATTGGTACATAATCTTATAACCCGAACAGGTAGTATTACATGGTGCTGAAAAAAAAAATAGATATCTTAATGGTACAGTATTGGTGTGCTAAGCCAAGGGTCCCTGGGTTTGAGTCCCTTGTTCAGTTGTCATTTTACAAAATTATTACCGGTATTGTTAATGTGGTATGTCATTATGTTTGAGAATTAGTTCTAATATAACTTAAAATAGTAAGCTATTTGCATAACCTCATTTGGTTATTAAATCACCCCTCTTTTTTTGCCCAGAATAGATGAAATATTTTATTAATGGATGCATTCAGATTAATTTTCTACCCATAGTTATTTCGACAGTTTATGAGTATTTTTAAAGAGTACAGCAAATTTGAACAGAAACTTTTTAAATGAAAATAAAAAGTATTGGTCAAATGGTCCATAATAAATCTAATAAAGCTTCAATAGCGTAAAAATAACCATCTCTGGAACTTTTTGATTAATGTTCCCAAACTATGTAGATTGGGTGGGTGAATCCTGTGCCATATTTTGGTGAAGATTGGCCGCCAGTGGTGTTAAGGATGGTACAATTCTCTGCAGAATGTATTCATTGAAGATTTTGTTCGTTTGTGCATGATACACTTTTCTTGCACTCACGTAGATATATGCACATAAAGTATCATCTAAAATTCAAATGAGCACCATTATATTCACAACTGTAAAAAAAATGTCCCATTAAACCACCCATTAGCTGTACCTTATCTGCACTGTAATCATTAAATAGAAAAAAAAAAGTGTTGGCTTATTTAATCATTTTAGTTGAATTTTAAATGTATGTATTTATCTATTTTTGGAAGGAAACCACTGAATCCAGTAAGTTACATTTAATTAAATTTGATTCTGCGTAAAATATTAAGGTGGGGCTATAGGGAAAGCAAGAAAAGATAACGGTTTTTGATCTTTTTACATCGAAACTTTTTTGGCCAAAATAAATAAAATATTACTTCAGGAGTAATATTTATTCACACGATGATATCGACAGTTGTTGAATATCTGTCATGAGCATAACGGCATTAGATAATAAACTCTTTATATGAAGAGAAACATTTTGTCTTTAAATTCCAGGACACCGTTGACAGATATTCAACAATTGTTGATATCACCGTGGGATGAAAACTAAACTCTCTATTTCTACTGGAGAAATATCTGATTTATTTTGACCAAAAAAAGTTTTGATATAAAAACTGCAAAAACTCACATCCTATACACTCCCACCTTATAGCAGGGGAATGTTAAATTATCTTTGTAAATAAATAAAGCATTACATTTTTTTATCTAGATTCTCTTCTTTTTAGTTTCTTTAACCATGGTATATATTCATGAATTTTTTTCTATTTTCAAAACTATTTTTAAGACCAAACAAAATAATTACTTTGTTAATATATCTCAATTATATGCACGTGTTGGGTGATTCCTTATAATTTGTTACGGGTACTGGGTTTCCTGCCCCTGCACTCCCTTTCTACTCTAGGAAGGGGTGGACTACGGGCGCTCACTAACATTGTCTCTCTCGACCGATTTCAGGTGCTGTCGATGAGCGAGGAGCTCCGACGAGCCCTTTACGCCAGCAGTGTCGGAAGTCTCGACCTAGATCTCCTGATCCCGGAACTGGTGGGTGTGACCGAGATCCTCACGGAGGAGCATCGCAAGAAGCTGTGCCGGCACCTGCCCGCCAGGGCCGAAGGTAATGTCCCAGGACACGTTTTACCTTCTTTACTCGCATGTAAGGCCTCGACCCCTTTTTTATGTTGAAATGTAGAGGAGGGTTTTATATGCGCACATCTAAAAAAATTAACGAGGGATTAAAGCATAATACAATAAATACACATACAAAATACCTGAAAATATCACAAAACATTTATTTTATTTGTTTGATACAATTACAGACCTAACTTTTATGTAGATGTTTTCGGTGATATACAGTAGAATTGCGTTTAACTGATATAATTGAGACTGATCCAACCTCAAATAAAAATAATAAAAAACTGTGATACGCCGGGCGCGTGTAGGATTGATAGATTATAAATCACTATAACGTACTGCATTCGTGTACATTGTTTGCAAGTTTAAAACTATTATTTTATTAAAACACAACAAAGTATTACATTCACTATATTATAAAGTTAAGCTAAATTTAAAAAAAAATATAACAAACATTAAATATTGTGTTAATATTAGATATTTTGACAGAATGAGTGGCTCGGATAATCACGAGTCTGCTGTAAAACTACAGTCCAATCTAAAAGTCAATGGTCAAACTTTCAGGGGATGAAGGTTTAGGGAAATCATTTAAAAAAAAAATTAACTAAGACCTGTGGTATTTACATAGTTCTCTAACTGGGTAATATTTGGTTAAAAAGTGAATTAGGGTCCAATGTGTTATTTAATTATTTTTTTCTCCTGAAAATTTAGCAAGTATATTTTACTCCAAATGGTTTTATAATGAAAATAAAATGTCACACTATTAAATTTGAGATGAAAGCTATATTTCCATCAGTTTTATTCTGTTCACCCTAAAGAGTTTAAAAATTTGTTTTAAAAACATGTAATTTTACAGGGGATGAGGTTTTTGCAAATCTTTACTTTTTTGTTTAGAGGGGCAAGTCTAGACATAAAATTAATGGCTTTAAATTTGCTTAAAAAAAAAAAGTTTTATGTCTGACTTTAAATTAGAGCTAATGTTTGAATAGATAGTAACTCCTGATATACAACAAAACAATCCTAAAACACCTATAGGGAGGAAATCGCCAAAGACAGACAATCTTGACTGAAATGTTGTGTTTCTTCAATGTGATTAGAGCCCCAAAACATTGGTTTTGATTCTTTAACAAATTTTATATCTATCAACATAAGTTATTTAATTCATTAAAATTAGGCTATGACTTTTTTTTTTTGTTTGGCTTTACGAGTGATAGTAGTTGTTACCAGGGGTATTTAGTCCCTTTTTATCTATTAAATATTATAAAATGAAGAGTTTGTCGGTCATGAGCATTGCGTGATATCTACAGCAGGGATTAAGATGGGAGTGTAGGAGATGCAAGAAAAGGCCAGTTTAAAAAAAAAATGCAGTTCCTATAGCAAAACATTTTTTCGGTCAAAATGAATAAACTAGTGCCCCACTATAAACATAGCGTTTAATTTTCTTCTCATGGTGATATTGACAGTTTTTGAATATCCATCACGAACGAAGAGAAAAGGTTGTCATTAAATTCCACGACACCCTCGACAGATATTCAACAACTGTCGATATCACAACGTGAAGAAAATTAATCTCTCATGTTTGTGCTTAGTAAATATTTGACCCGCCTTGGTGGCGTAGTTGGCTAACGCGCTTGTTGCGTTGAGCTCGACTGCTGAGGACGGGTAGATCGAGGTTCTAATCTCGTTCGGGTGAACTGGGGGTGGTTTTTTTTCCTAGATAGTTTTCCACTCTCCCTCCACACAAATGCGGGTTAACTTCCTCTAATCCAACCTTCCTAATTCATTAGCGTAATTAGTACTTAAATCGTATAACCTGAACGGGTAGTAAGACGCGGTGCTAAATAATAATAAAACAATATTAATAATATTTTATTTATTTTGACGAAAACTGCAAAGGAAAAAAAAAACCGACTAAATTTCCTTGCGTTCCCTACATCTCTACCCTTAAAGGCACTAACCTTAGTTACCTTCCACGTACAGCCATTAAACTAACTCCTGGTCAACACACACATAGTGAATGCATTGTTTCGTTGGACTCGACCGTTAATACTAGTTCCCTGTTCCTCCCCCAGGCTACCTATGGACGCTAGTGTTCAGTACCTCTCAACACGGCTTCAGTCTCAACTCCTTGTACAGGAAGATGAACCGACTGGAAAGCCCCATTCTCATGGTCATAGAGGACACCGAGCACAACGTAAGTATCACATCAATATAACCAATAATAACCTCAAGGACTCTCTGAAATTTCTCCTTTTAAGTCTAATTTTGAAAAAAAATATTGTTTTAAAATTTGGTATTGATCTGTGTGAGACTGCGAGTAGATTTCAGACATAATTTCAAACCTCCCACAAAGTGTTTTTAAACCGATGTGCCACGTGGGGTTGGCAGGTGTGTCTTGGAAGTTTGGGGGTAGGATAAAAAATATTTGACAAAAAAAAATTCAAGGTTTAAAAATCTTTTTAAAGCAATGTTCAAAATTATTTTTTTAAATTACACAAATATTAAAAAATTTACCACACAACTACAATATTAATACTTATTTGTCAAATCTCTATTTAAAAAACCGTTGTTTTCCTTACTCAATATGCCATGAGTAGGGAGATGTGGGGGGAGGGGGCATTTTTTGTGTGTTAAAGTGCACTAACATATATACACACACACACACACATACATACATATATAACGCCGTTCCCCTACAGGGTAGGCAAGAAACTGTGCATATATTTAAAAAAAAACTCCGTACTTAATCCATCCTCACAAACTTTCTCCACACTTCCCTATCCTTGAATACTCCCTTCGCTTCAATAACATTCATCTATAATTAATTATAAATACAACTTTAAAAGTTGAAACAAGAGTTTATCATCTGCGCTCCTCCCTACCTGAGGCTTACCACTCCTTGAAATGTTGTGTTTGAATCTTTGTCAGAAATGGTAGTTTAAAATTGTATTTGGTGCAATAAGAAAAACTCTATTTAGGTGTGTGGGGGGAAAAAACCACACACACAAAAATAATATATATAACTGAACAAGCTCAACAGATAATTTATTTCAACACGTGTGTTTGTCAGGTGTTTGGTGCGCTGACGTCATGCGCCATGAAGGTAAGCGACCACTTCTACGGTACGGGAGAGTCTCTTCTGTTCCGCTTCACGCCCGAGTTCCAGGTGTTCCCTTGGACAGGGGAGAACATGTACTTCATCAAGGGCAACAACGAGTCCCTCGCCATTGGAACGGGAGAGTGAGTACAGACCAGCCTTTTCCTTCTCTCTCTCTCTGTCACACACACACACACACACACACGATGAAATAAGGCGCCAGTCTCGTGAGAGATAAAGAGGCTCAGTTTCAAATATCACCCGGTTTCATCAATGCTGATTTTCCCCATGTGATCCATCACTGTAGTTTTCCTCTCCCCTCCCCAAGCTAATGTGGCTGCATTTCCTCAAATTAGTTTCTCTAAAAAGATTTATCGCTGCTTCTAATTACCTTTTAAGGCTTTATGGATATATAATTACTCTAATGGGGTAGAGATGAGGATGGAAGAATTTTAGAGGTGAGCTACCAGCATTTGTGTGGAAGGAGAGTGGGAAATCATTGGAGGGAAAAGTGTAGTAGGTCTACTCGACCGGAATTCAAGCCGAACTGAATCGGCTGCGCCCTAAGATTCCTAAAGTGACGAGTGAGCCGCCACTGTAAAATACCTAAGAAATACTTCGTCATCTAATCTGCTCTCACTTCTGATGGATACATTATCAATACCTATTAAAATACTAATTATAATTAAATCTTATGTATGTTTATTGCAAAGAAAATAGATTTTTTTGTGTTTTCTTAAATGCTTTTTTTTATGAAAATTGGACTATTATCTTATTTGGTTTCTCAAATTGCTACATTTGTGCACTATTGACCCAACTTTTCCCTGTGAAAACCTTGTTATGTTCAATCACGTGAAGTGCGAGATTGTGACAACAGGCCGTTTGTTTTCTAGTGGCAAGTTCGGTCTCTGGCTGGACGGAGATCTGTACCAAGGCACGACGCAGCCGTGCAGCACATATGGCAATGAACCTCTCTCGCCCCAGGAAGACTTTGTTGTCAAGACGTTGGAGTGTTGGGCGTTCATCTGAACGCTGTCCTCCGAGACCATGATCGCCAATGTGCACAGCAGTATCTTTCGATGTTTGTTTCGGAAACAAATGTCGTTATTTAGAGAAGAAAAATTCTTTGTGGATTTGTTGTTTTTGTCATTATGGGTCTTTCACGCCTATTTTCTTTTGTGTTCTAGAAGCCAAGCATGTATTTATTTTTTTAAATCTCATATTGTAGTAAAACTAAAAGTGGGTAAGCATATTATTTTATTTAAAGTAAATGTTCTTTTTTTTTCTCTTCTTTTTTTACCTATCACAGAAGCCAGTAAATAGTTGTAACAATTTCGACTTTCATTGGGATATACTTTGTTACGACTTGATATTTTACAAAAACTTATTTCCATCTTAAAATGGAGGAAGATGAAACATATTTTTTTTTTCTTGTAGAGGTTTTCACTTCATTAAAAAAAAAAATCGGCTTAGCTTTGTGTAAAAATTTGTAAATATGTATAGACAAAGGAATCTGTAGAAAGCAGCTGTATGGAAATCTATTTTGTCTAACTGTATTTGTCAGTTTTATCAACACTTAACAAAATCGTATTGAGACTGAATTTTGATTGGGGTGGGTGGGAGCGGGTTTTAGGGAACTGCTCAAACTGCAGGAAAGAAGTTAGGTTAGAGGTTGGCAAGCATTCAACCGATTTCTTGGAAGCGGAATTATATTTGGTCTAGAGAGAAAGACTAGTATTTTACTGAAAGGCCAATCTGATATTTGTACCATTAAAACTAAACAAGTGACTGTGAACACTCAAGTGTGTTAGTGCTTATAACTGTGTGCTACATAGCAAAAAAAAAAAAAAAAAAAAAA
>CABEEJ010004048.1:10420-23549 GCA_901482245.1 Timema douglasi
AAAAAAAAAAAAAAAGATAACCACTTATTTTGTCAGCAAATGTGGTCACGTACCATCATATGATGGTGTATGATTATTATGTTTTGAATGTTAATATCAATTATTTATGTATTCTTAGTTAAAAAGTTAAGTCAAATGTTATTTAACTTTTTTTTTCTTTGTGTCTTTTCTTTAGAGATATTTAATATATTTGTCGAGTAATACATTATTTTTTTTCATGTGCTTGATGATTTGTTTGAAGTAAAGGGTTGGGTTACCTGGGAGATAATTGATACACAAACTAAATTAGCCTCTTGAGTCATTCTGATGGTATTTTGTTCTTGTAATAATATATTTAATGTCATCTCGGTAGATTCATAATTTGATGGGTTTTCAACATGTTAATTGCTGGCACTTTACTACACACTTTAATATATAAGTCTTTTACAAACTCACTACAGTCACATACCACTTTTAAGGGCATTGCCAAACCATCATACATACCACTTTTATCTCTTAGTAATTACAAAAAATGGAAAACTATACCTGCTATTTTGTAAACTTTATTATAAAAGGTCTTTCCAAATTTTTATATTAAATTTTACTGACAAGTAAAGAAAGCTGCGACAGATGGATAAAAAGATCCCAAACATTTCCTTAAAATATGTGCTAATTTATTTAACAGTCTTAATAAGAACTATTTAATGATTAATAAAACTCAGCGGTGTATTGCATACCTCTTGAAATTCTTCTTGTATCCAAAGGCGTACACATACCACAGTCTAAGAAATACCGACACATAAGATATGGCATTAGTTTAGTATTTCATAACATCGTTAGACTAAAGTTAACATTACAGCATTCAAATAAAAACTTTTTAAATGAAAATATAAAAATTGCGTTTAAAGTTTCACAATGCCTCTGATGAATACAAAATAACTTTTTATATTACTACTTCTATAATATTAAACTTAATGTATCATCTAAAACATTATTTTATTTATTTTGACCAAAAAATTTTTGTTGTAAAAGATGCCAAAAAAATATTGATTGACCTTATCCGATAGAATCCAAAGTTTTATAAAGGGATTGCTTCAAATATGATCATTTCAGCTGAAAACTTGATTTATTTTATGTGAAACTTACACCTCATTTTCATTTCTGAAACCCATTTACTCCTATTATAAAATTCTACAACAATCATTTAATTTAAGCTTTGCATATTTTATTGTTTGCATCGCTTGTATTTGAAGAATTTATCTTTGGTCGACTCTATGCGCATACGATGATTTTGGACGAAAACCCGTTTTGTTTTCTCAAGTTTTAAAGCTGTCGTAATGGCTAGTTTTTGTTTGTAATTTATCATAATCTTCCAGTCCGACCCCTGGCTTCATGAGCGAGTTGTCTACACTGTAGTAGGTTGCAACGTTATATCTCTCACAGTGTTAATAGGAATCAGTTACCAACATCACAAGTATATCAAAATAATATATGTAAAATGTGTAACTCTCAGAAATAAACTCGACATGGGTGATTTTGAAAATATGCCATATCTGACATAATGTTAGCTGGGATTCTCTAATTGTAGCTGGGGTACAAAGTTAAGTTGTTAATAGTTACCAAGGTTCTAAAAATGGTTGGGACGACTTAATTGTAGCTGGGACCTGGGTATTCCGAGATCTTTTCAGGAGACCTCGGACTACACAATTTTCTTACTACCCCTCACTTCCTGTTATTCAATCCTCCCGACTTGCAACTCTGGGCTGAGCTTTCCTGGTAATTTCCGCACTTTACTTTGTGGAAGGGCCATTGTCACTCGACTATGAGCATAAGCCCTTTTCTCTACTTTTTATTTTAGTAGTTGGAGTTCCAAAAGTAGCCTAGCTCAAATACGGTATATTTTAAATGAGATCCTATAGTACTGCAACCTAATAATGGTCTTGATTCTATCAAAAAATAAATATTGTATTAAATATCTACGTTTGAAATATTGTGTATTTACAAATTGCGTTTTAGCTTTATTTGTGATATTCGAGCAGATGAATACTTTATTCATAGAACTGGTTATTTAAATTTTAGCGTCAAGCATGTGGGAATAGCTATTATTGTGAAGCCAAATTATCCAAATAGGTATGTTATTTTTAACCACCTTGCATCAAATAACTTAAGTCACATGGTGTTGTTTTTAAATTGTGTTTTAAAGGGGCAACTAATACCCCAATATAAACTATCTGGTTCTTACAGAGAAGTCAAAATACCAATATTTAATTGTGTACATTTATAGACTTGATATTACTTAGTCACATGTGCTATAAACATTTAAAAGAAAGAAGAAAAAAATATACATAGCAAAAAAATAATGTATCATATATTATTGACTGTTTAGTTGTGTATTACATTGATATAATTAAGTTTGCACCCTGTCATGCATGTCATACACAAAAGTTGTTAGTTTTTGTTTGTTTTTTTATGTGTAATTTCTTCAAGTATTTGGTGGATTTCAAGAATGATGTTTGAAACAGTGATCAGTTTAAGGTTTTATGTTGTCTACAGCAACTTTACATACATTGTCTCAAAACTTACAAGAACTAATCATATTGGTTACCCCTTACACTTAAATTCTAATGTGGTGCAAGTATTCTTTATTCTACGGCGGCATTCCACACATTCACTAGTTGTGATTAATACACGTCTTGTCAGAGGTGAAGGAAGGGTTTGGCAATCAGATTAATCTGTGCCGGGACCGAGGATTGAACCCCGGACCCCCAGCACAGAAGTCTTGACACCTTAACCTTAGACCGCCAGGTCACCTGCAAGTATTCTTGCTGTTACGAATACTTTGTTGATGTTTCGCGGAAAAGGGGGGGGGGAGGTATAGAATAGATTTATTTAGTAGTATCACAAAATTTACATATCATTGATACTTTGTTCGATGCAGAAGACACATTTAAATTCAAAGTTGACTATTATTATACATCATGCACGACTGATAAAGCAACCAGAAAAGGAACTTTTGATTTTTGCATGGCAAACATTTTGATTTAACACAATATTTAAATGATCGACTTTGTGCCAAGATGGATGAAAACTTAAGTTTTTTCAATAAATTTTAATGTTTAAATGAAAAGTGGGACCATACCCAGAAATATAAAATTAGGCCAAGTCCCCCAACAAGAGACCAGCTCTAAAAGATTTGAAATTTGAAAAAAATATACATATTTATTTTCTAAATCTTGAATCCATGTGTAGTGAATCAGTAGGATTTGAAAACTCATTTCCACTGATTTTATATATATAGTTATTGTACCTCAAAAATAAGACAAAATCGTGCGTTGTTATATTAAAATAGTATTTTTATAACCAGTATTGTTTCAACCTGTATTTAAAAAATAATCCTACCATTGAATTTAATTAAAATTGCATAAAAAACATTGTACAAGTATCACTAAAAACTTTGATCCAACAACTATTAGTAGAAAATCAAATAAATTTTTAAAATATGCAGTCGAGTCTTCTGGTATTTTAAAATATGTTTTTAATAAATAAAGTGTTGATCGAGTAATTTTTTAAAATTTAGTTTTTTGATGAAAGACTAGTTACCTATTTGTCATATAAAAATCTAGTTAGGGTTGTATATACGGACGGTAGGTAATAAAGCAAACTCATTGTTCATGCAATCCACCTTCTTTTAAGTGCCACTATCAATGTTTACTATATATTCAGCACATTATAATATTTTTATTTAATCATTTTGTTTGTTTTATTTTAGTATTATTTCCTTTTCCTTTACTTTATCCTTATTTATTGAAAGTTAAGTTGTTCCCNCCCCCCCACAATAGATGCACATTTCACCATGTGAGATTCATTAGAATCACATTAGGAAGGTTAATGCCGGTTACAAAACACGTATACTTTGTTTATGTTTCTATTATAAGTGATTACAATATGGTCTGCACGCAAGAACTATGCCGGATGGGAGGTGAAGTGGAGTAGGTGGTGGTTTTTATTTTTTCATCGTGTCTTACTACCCATTCAGGTTACACTTTCATGTAATAACTACGCTAATAGTTTAGGTATTAAGAAAACTAAATTTTAGTAGAAGTGTTGCTATATTTGTGTGGGGAAAAAAAACCACCTTCTGTAAACTTGAGATTGAACAGTGATTGCCCTATCATCAGCAGTCTAGTTTATAGAGAGAGTAATGCTTCAGACCATGTGACCACCAAAGTGGGTAGCGGCGATGTGTTGATTTGCCTGTAAGGAGTGTGTGTCGGCCATATTCTCAAGAAATGACTTAAGTAAAGATGGTTTCACAGGGGGATCAGTTCTGAGCACACCTCTGACTGGGTTTAACTCCCGAGGCACAGTTAGATTCCTTGACTCCTCCCCACCTATGGTTTTCATCATACCACTGTGATAAGGGTTCGCGCACTACAACCTGTAACCCAAAAATCGAATTGGCCCAATACCTAAGAATGTTCTCGGCGGTTCTGCTAAGTCTGAAAGAGAGGGTAACAGTCGAAAGCCTCTGGTTCTGCTCATTTTAGTTCTTCCAAATGTGCTTATGATCATCTTAATAGCTACACCAATAATGTCCAACCTTTATCCCCAACTGAGGGCAACACACATTTTTTGGATGTTGGCTGGGGTGCCTAAATGCCTAAATATAGTAAGAAGATTAACATACATAAATAAATAATCCCGCTGTTCCACCTTACACGGTAGGCAAGAAACTGTGCATATAACTATAAAATAACTCTGTACTTAATCCATCCCTGCTAACTTTCTCCACACTTCCTTATCCTTGCAAACTCTATTCTCTTAAACTACCATCACCGAGTCACACATGTATTTCTATTCTTAAAACTGATGATCCTCTTTTTCACACATTCATCTACCCCTGTTGATCCATCTTGCATAAACTACCTCTATTTATCCATACACTCTACCTTCATATATTTGCTTCGTCACTCGATCCAGACTTAAGACTCTCAACACACCCAAACCGACGTAAGCCGCTTCTTTCACGTCGACCTATTGGATTCCCTTTCAAACTGCACTCCTTCAACACCCATGCATTATACAAGCATATTTTTCTTTACAAACCTATAATATAGAATATTACTTATTGTAAAACATAAGTATGTTTACTTGTTTGAGTATTAATATAATTTCATTTTTAATATATTCAGATGATTTCACAAAATATTTTTTTGATGTTAAATGTTACAAAAATAAAATATTGCATTACAATTTATGTCAAATACTATTATTATGAGTGAATCTTGTGACCTCCAATGTTTTTTTTTTTTAAATATTACTGAAAACCAACAAACAAGTTGCAGGGGAAAATAAAGAGGTATATAAACGCTTGCTAAAAATTATATTTTGAAATAATTAGTATAAATTACTCAAAGAACGATACCTCGGGCCTAATCAGGATTATGGGATAAATTAAACAAAGATTTTGTCAATAACAAATAGAAACGTGTTGCTATTCAACTTAATATGACAATACACATTTTAAATATCTTGTGAATCTAAAAAAAGGTGGAGTCAATTTAAATATATTTTCCGAGCACTCTGACTTGTCTACAAATTTATACTCTTAGGATAAAAATGAGGAAGATAGAATTTAAGTGGAAATGTACCCGTATGTTTGCGGAGTAATGTATTACAAGTATACCTGGAGCAGTAAACGTGTCGATCGTGATGGGTCAATCAATTTTGGAGGTGACCCGCCTCAGTGGCGTATTTGGCTAGCTAGCTTGTCGTGTTGAGCTCGACCGCCGAGGACGGGGAGATTGAGGTTCGAATCTCGGTCGGGTGAACTGGGGGTGGTTTTTCCTAAATAGTTTTCCACTCTCCCTTCACGCAAATGCTAGTTCACTTCCTCTGATTCAACCTCTCCAATCCATGAGCGTAGTTAGTACTTAAAGTGTATAACCCGAAGGGGTAGTAAGACGCGGTGCTAAATAAAATTTTGGAGGGGTCATGTTTCAATAGATTTTAAAGAAAACACAAGTCGTTAATATCCTATGCTTGCAAATAATCTGCACAAGGGGTCGCACGCTCAAAGGCGTCACTTTCTCAATAGACTAGACTGCCGAGGACGATTGTGGTTCGATCCTAGTCGGTTGTACTGAGGGTGGGTTTTCGTAAATTGTTTCCCAACCCTCCACACAAATGTGGGTAGTAAGCTGTGGTGTTAGATATATTAATAAAGAACCCATTAAACTGGCCCATATATAAAGCTATTTTCTTAAAGGGTGGATGCATAAGTATTTGAAGGTTTATTTCAAGAAATTATAAGTGTAATGTGTATAGAAAAAAAAGTATAGTGAAGAAACTGTGAATGATTGTGGGAACTTCTCTAAGATATAGGGCTCAACAAATGTGGCACAGCCTTGTCTTGGGCCTGTCGATCCAGGTTGAGTAAACTATTCCTAGCACCATAGTTTATTACCCTCTCTTCCCACATATCCACAATCTACAGTAACTATTACAAACTGGTTACTATTAAAAATTGACGATTCCTCCACCAAACATCAGTAAAGTTGGGAATTTACTTCACACCCATCACTTTTTCCAGCCCGAGTTGGTTTTTAGTTCAAGCCAGATATTTCCCACTACCGGCTTGCTAGGCCTGTCGTAGCTTCATATGCCTTATAATCTAACTTAAGACTAGGACAGGAACAACATCCAGTCCTTGACCGTTAATTTATCAATATGAAAGGGTAAACCCATATTTCAGACATGCCGAGAATCAAACCCAGGACCCTTCGCTCGGTAGTCAGTAAAGTTGTGAATATTGACTTATTTATTGTCTCTTGGAGGGAAATATTTTTATTTTTTTATCATCCCATCACGCTATCTCTTAAATCTATATCTATGCATGATAACTTGCTTTGCAGTGAATTTTCTTTGTCAATGGATGTAAACTAACGTAATTTCAGAGCTTTTTTTTTTTGTTAGGTCTTACTGTTTAACCACAAGAGACCTCCAAAAAAAAAAAATGTTCCCACCGACTTTAAAGTTGCTCCGCCATTTCGGAATTTTCTCATCGGTTACAGGTTAGAAGCTATAAGTTTGCCAAATTTCAAGTTTCTAGCTTATCTGTAAGTGGGTAAACATTAATGTCGGTGAGTGAGTCAGCCGTGTGGCTTTATAGTAGCATAATTACTCTTAAACAAGGTGGGCATGAGAAGGAAGCATTTTAGAGATAATCTACCCGCATTTGTGTGGAAGGAAAGTGGTAAACTATTTAGGAAAAAATACACGTCAATAGACCTGAGAGGGATTTGAACCTGATATTCCAGTCAACAGGAAAGTCAAACCTGAGTGTGACACCTTAGACCGTTCAGCCACTGAAGTAGTTTTTAGTTAATCAATTTAACAATTTATACATATGGAGACGGTAAACACTTTAACCAAAATTATCACCAATCAATAAAAGTGTTTACAAATTTATGTTTAGTACTTAAGTCTGTCTGCTCTATTTTCAACCAATTTTATTTTTAGATAAATATAATGTGCTTGGGAGTAGCACATATAAACACGCACAATGATATTCATATAAGAATTTATAATTTATTTGTTCATATTTTAGTGAGAAATTAACATATTTTAATGTCCTAATAAAAGTATGCCTAGTATTTTTATGAATGTCGGCAATTTTTACATAATAATATTTGTATTTTATTTAGGCATAGGGTGTTTCTATGTTTGGTTCGTTGTGGAAAAGGATGTTGCGGCCCTAATACCATCAAGTTTTATTAAGGGTGTATTTTTCCCTAAATGTTTTCTCACTCTTTGTACACAAAAATGCTGGCACATTTCCTCTGAATTATATCTTTATCATTCCTAAACCGACCGGTGCAATTTAATACCAATATCCAGAACAGTTAGTAAGACAAATTGAATTTTAAAAAAACATACATATTTAGAGAAAAGTGCTACTTATAGCTTCCTTATATGTAAACATATCGCTGCTACATGGTAATAATGTTAATAAAATGAGTAGTTAAATTGCATATATATAAGTAGATTAAAAATGCTTAGAATATATTTTGTATTAAATGATAATATTGTAAAATGATAAGCAAAATAATGATTCATGACCAGCAGAGCTAATCTGATTTGCTTAATTGGTGGTACATCTGACTAGTGAGTCCTGGGTTCAATTTCTGACATAACAGAAAAAATTTATCATGGAAGAAATTGGGTTTTCTTATTTCATAGGGATTAATTGACATGTGGGACTGGATCGAAACGTTTTTTTTAATATAGAATTACATAATAAATCTTGATATAAAGAAAAAAATGTTAAAAAAGTATATCTTGTCCCCCACACCATTGAAACTCCACTCTCCATACGGCAAAAGACAATTCGACGAGCCTAGATTTAGGTATAATTGTTTAGGATGTTTATAATACGTGTAACTAGAAATAATCCTAATCCTAAATAAAGGTCCTCTGTGTCTACAATTTTTAATTTATAAAGAAAAAAGGAAAATAGTTTCGAAAAGACAAAGGTGTACAAAAGTAAAGTTCAAAGCTATAATATTTATTTGTAAAGTCGAGTACTAACGGTGAAAAAATGTTCATTTTATGCAAATAAATAACCATCCTAATTCTTAATCATATGGTTACTTCAACAACTAAACATTATACTATTATTTTTAATAATTTTTATATTTATTTTGGTAAGGAGTAATAAATGATAAAATTAAATCTTCTTTGTTATTCTTGGTGACCTGGCGGTCTAGGGGTAAGGTGTCAGACTTCTATGTTGGAGGCCGGGGTTCAATCCTCGGTCCCGGCAAAGATTTATCTGATTACCAAACCCTTCCTTCACCTCTGACAAGCCATCTTGTGAATGTGAGGAATGTCAGGCCTCCACCATGGTTCGGATTCCACGTTAAACTGTAGGTCCTTCATTTCATCTCACAATCGCCCTACCATTACACATTAGCGTAAGTGCGTATAACCCGAACGGGTAGTAAGACGCGGTGCTAATAATAATAGTTTGTTATTCTTTTATTCCCTTTTATGACGACATGTTTCGTGTTATATGTCTACACCACCTTCAGGTCTTATTTATGATGACGATTTATTTTAATACATATTATCAGAAGGTTTGTGAATTAATTTTTTTTTTATCTTGCAAAAAAGTTTCTTACATATTAATACTTAAAAATTTCACAAACCTTCCGATAATATGTATTAAAATAAATCATCATCATTAATAAGACCTGAAGATGGTGTAACATTTAACACCAAAACATGTCGGCATAGTAGACCAAAGCTCAAATAAATAGAAAGGAATGAAAAAATAACGAAGAAGTTTTAATTTTATCTCATACTATTACTTAAATACCGTTGGTGACCTGGCGGTCTAGGGGTAAGGTGTCAGACTTCTATGCTGGCGGCCGGGGTTCAATCCTCGGTCCCGGCACAGATTAATCTGATTACCAAACCCTTCCTTCACCTCTGACGAGACATCTTGTGAATGTGAGGAATGCCAGGCCTCCACCGTGGTTCGGATTCCACGTTAAACTGTAGGTCCTCCATTTCATCTCACAATCACTCTACCATTACACATTAGCGTAAGTGCATATAACCCGAATGGGTAGAAAGACGCGGTGCTAATAATAATAATAATTAAATACCGTAGTCCCATTGGACATTTATTTCATGTCTTTTGTTTGAAAAAACTGAAAATGGTTTCACATAAAATTTCATTGAATAATAAATGAATATTTTCCCTAAGAATATTTTTACTAAACTGATTTGTTTTGAATTGCCCAATAACCAACCCCATTTCAAAATGAATCAAATCTCACTCTTAATGTAGGATGAAAGTGAATGTTACCCAAGGTAAATATTTTTGTAGCGTTTTTTTAAAAAACAAAACTCTTATTTTGGACAAGATAAATAAACTATCAAATAGGTTTTGTATAAATTTCTATAGAGGACTAACGCAGGGGTATCATACGCCCTAAGTGAGACTCAAAAATTTGGTCCCCAATTTATAGTTGGTGTAATTGTAAATAAATCACATCCCCTGTGTGATGCAAAATAATAATATCATTAATAACAATAATAATAATAATAATAGGATGCCAAAATATCTGAGAAATAAAAAGAGATACATTATTATTATTATTATTATTATCACCGTGTCTTACTACTCGTTTGGGTTGTACGCACTTACGCTAATGTGTAATGGTAGGGTGATTGTGAGATGAAATGGAGGACCTACAGTTTAACGTGGGATCACGAACCATGGTGGAGGCCTGGCATTCCCCACATTCAAATACATAAATAAAATAAGTGGCTATGCTTTCCTCACCCCCCTTTAATCAATGCGTGCAAAAATATTATCCCTTCTCTTTCTCTTAATATTTCAGGAGGCTTTTTAATCAATAGGATTTGTCAACAAAGCGAACGCCAAAAAAACTATTTAGGGGATTATCTTGTCAATCTTCTTTTAAAATATACTCTTATATTCTTAATATCAGATAAGATATGTTGATGATATTTATTTATATAGGAATAGTTATTAGTTTATTTAATTTAACACTTAAAAAAAAAAATTGGTGAGAGCATCCCTAGGCGATTGCCCTGTTTATATGCACGGTCATGTCATTATTTCTTAAATATCTATCATGGACATTGGAGTTGCACGATGCTGACAACAGATATTCATTAACTGTAGAGATTACTAGATAGAAAAAATTAAACTAAACATATTTACTAAA
Source organism: Timema douglasi (assembly GCA_901482245.1). Classification (NCBI taxonomy): domain Eukaryota; kingdom Metazoa; phylum Arthropoda; class Insecta; order Phasmatodea; family Timematidae; genus Timema; species Timema douglasi. The sequence continues at coordinate 21,163 of CABEEJ010004048.1, forward strand.
AGCAAAATTGTATATATATTTTGGTCGACTATTTTTTTAACAATAAAAATACAGACACTATCTCCACACCTTAACTTGAGGTATGTTTATATTGGGTACTTGGTTTTCTGGGATAACATTGTGTTTGTTTTTACAAAAAATAATCATAAACCCATTTAAAATAAATGTACTTAGGTGTGAACTAAAATATTTTATAGAAAAATTTGTAATGAGTATTTTCATGTAATGTGTTTATTCTTGATTTTTGAAGGGAGCAGGTAAAATAATGTTCCTTTTATTGTTTAGTTTGTAAATACAACTATATCAACTATTGTACCTTTTAAAAATGGCACCCAAAATTATTTTTCATGATATTGTAACATATAAAAGATTGTATAAACATAAAAATAAGGAAAATTTATTTTTTAGTGTTACATTAATAAATGTGCACTAGTACATATTGTAAAAATTACTCTTTATAGGGTTGACATGAAAACATTCTCATTAAATGTTGAAAAGTCATTCTAAAAAAAAAATAGGTTGTATTAATCTATTTTCAAAGTGAAAAATCTAGTTTCAAATATTGTTTTGATCAATCTGTTTCTCCTTTTTGAAAGCAAATACATTCATTTTATTTAAAACAATAATCTTGTTGATGGTTGACATTTTTTTTTAATCGCCCCCAGATTTTAATAAATTATTATTTATTAAGGTTTCCGCCTACTTGAGCAGCTGGCATTTATTCAAATGGTATCATAATTTTTATATAGGCAGTGGTTTGTCATTTAAAAATGTAGTTCGTGTCAAATTTGAGGTGAAAAACATAACAGATTTTTAGTTTTTACTATTTTCAACTGTTCATAGCCTTTGGTCGTGTCAGTTTGGTAAAATACCTCTGTCTTCCTATTTCTTTCTACTTCTCCATCCTTTACTTGCTTCCAGTCTTCTTCTCTCACTTGCACACTTACTGTTATCTGATCCCTCTATCTCTTTCTCAGTTTCACTATCTTTTTCCTACATACTTTTATCATCATTATTATTCTTTGGATTCTTTCCTTTTACATCATCATTACATGATCATAACAGCTCACCCGATGTTTGCATGTTCAAACCTAGATGGGGTCGACATTTATCTTGATTGATAAATATTCGTAGCACACCTTCCTTCGGAGGAGAAGTAAAGCCGCCGGTCTCCTGTCGATTGTGGACATGTAAAAAAAAACCTGGAAGGTGTGTGAAAATATCTTTCCTGGTAAAATTGGTTAGGTCCTTTCTTTCTCCCTCATAGAAATTCTCATGTGCTGATATTATCAGTCGGTTCAGAAAGTGCTCGTTAAATACCTCAAATAAATTTTAAAAACATATATATATATATATATATATAAAAATATTTTGTGGTTTACTAATTTTTCAGAACTCCTAGGCAGCAGTGTAAGACTATTTTCCTTCACGTAGGTGGAAGCCTTAACTTTTAATATCTTATAGCTATTGTACACACCCCATATAACATTAAAGGTCATATATGAAGTAAATATAGCAATTTTCAATGATTGATTGTCAGCATGGTAAGCTACTTCATTCTTCAAAGCATATTCCTAGTTAATCAATCCAAATATTATTTTTGGCACCATATTATTAATGATTTTATTGTTGTAACTAATTAATTTGTCTAATTCTTTTATTGATAATCTTATATGTTAATCTTAAAATAATCATACTATAAATTAAATTAGAAATGCCAATTTTGTATGTATTGTCTATAAAAAAAATAATTACCTTGTTGTAAATGTCTTAGCTGATTTGTATAAAATGTAGATACAGAACAAATGCCTTTAAAAGACACAATTTTAGAAAACTTAAAAGTTGCTTATCATGGTGTAATATTTTGTGTCATAGATGTATGGACTAGAAAAAAAAAGGTTTTATATAAATTTGTTGTGTAGCTAACAGGTGTCATAATATAATATGTAGTTTGAAAACATTAACCTGATAACTTCTAAAAAAAACCACTTATAGATCAAAGGTAATAAAACATGAGATATTTGTGTATTTATTGTTGATAAGTTATTGGTGTTATCATAGATAAAATATGACATAATAATAATAATATGATGCACTTGTATGCTTTTCATATTGTTATATCAAACTAGAAACTATAGCAAAGCTTAGCAAAGCAAATAACGAAACTAAACTAAACTATTTAATTCAGTGATGAAAATTTGAAATACAAGAGCGTTGTGATATTCAACAACTTTTAATATGTTTGATTTGTATTTTGTGTCCGCTTAAAATGTTATTATTTTGACACACATAAAACAAAAATCTTAATTCGTGTTGCCCTCCCCCCCCCCCCCCCCCCCCCACCCCGCCCCCCCGCGAAAACAAACAACACAACAAAAAACCAAACA
>CABEEJ010004048.1:28174-41367 GCA_901482245.1 Timema douglasi
AAAAAAAAAAAAAAAAAGTTTTGCCATAAAATCTGTAAAAACACTGGCATTTTCTCGCGTCCTCTTCCATCCTACCTTAGAGGTGTCGATTCACATTTCAACTAAAAAAAAAGGTTGGTTTTAAATTTAACAATTCTATTACTTGGAGAAATTATTTTGTTCGTTGTTGTAGTTTTAATTTGTGGATGAATTTAGATGGAATATTTCCTAATTGAATGAATTTATTGCACTATGGAAATACAGGATTACATTATTGTAGTTACCTCGGCGGTAACCGATGCCTGCTAGTGAAATTATTTAAAGTGTTCGACGAGGCGTCCCCTCTTAAGTGGTGTTCACATCTTTTGTCACTTGTATGGGTAACATGAGCTTTGGGGTAAATAATTACTATAAGATCCAAACAAAGGGGTAAAAAAAAAAAAATGGCACTAAACAGTTATATTTGATAAACATTGAGAGTAAGACAGAAAGAAGAACAAGGCTTACACAATTATCAGAAAAATGTAGGCATCAAAAGTTTATCATCGAAACGATTTTTATTTAATTTTAACTGAAAACTTATGAGGCCTACAAATCTATGGTAAGTGAAGCCTTGTTCTAACCTCCAAATTTATTACAAGTAATGAAATGTTTTAAAATGATCTTTAACACTTTTAGCGTAAAATTTAATGCAATTAATTTTTCTCTACCCATTTTCGCGTTGTACCTTACCTAGTTTGCACTTAAAAATAATGAGAAATCCTAAAGCCTTTGATAAGAAAATAACCTTTCATTGTTAATTAGAGTTAAAAAGTTATTTTGTTTGTATAAAAAAAAAGTGTTTGAACAAAATAAGCAAGTTGTTAGCCCTTAAGTTGAGGATAAAATATATTAACCAATCACCTGCATTGGTGAGTTTACAGACTAAGGCGTCAAAACTGGTGGGGTTTTTTTAGTATCGATAGGCATTTTATTGCTTGTCATTCGTATTTTATTTCCATATTCTTTAATTTTCTAAATTTCTTTTTTAAACTTGTGAATCTGGATCTCAAATTTGGGCGCATGGAAGACCCGGTACCATGGTACCAAAAGTTTCTTGCCTTGTGGCGGGCGGGCCTGATTGACACTGTTAAAGGTAAATGAATTCGATCATAGTTGTAGAAACACTCGCACGCAAAGCACATGTTAAACTACCAAGTGGACACAACATAGCAATTTTATAGAGAGTAGAGACTCGCACTGTCATCTCGATATTGTTACTTAGGTGTTGAGTGTGCGCATGTTATTAGCAACGTTGATAACAACATGAAGTGAAAATTAAAAATACTGTGTACAAATTGTAAATAAATGTATTAAAATGCTGAAATTATTATGTTTACTCAGAATAAATTGCTATAAATATATTAGCTACAGATAAAGATAACCAAACCATAAAGAGTATTTGGAAAAAAAAAATTGTTTCTGAATAAAATATATTTATTGATCAGAATATGAAAATAAAGAACCTTGCGTGCTCTGTACTTGAATATTTATTTTCCATTTCTTTTATTAGTTGTAGTTTAGTATTTATATAAATTAGTGCTTTACCTTTAACATCTATATTGACATAATTATCTTTTATTTGACTATTCAAAGAAATAACTTAAATCTAGAACAGAAACAACACCAAGATCCCAAACCATAAATTTATCAACGTGAAATGGCAAAAATACATTTCATTAATGATATTTTTTTTTTGTCATGCCAGGAATCAAATCCGGGACTCTTGGCTCGGAAGACAGACACACTACTGACTGAGTTGACGTGTCGTAGATCATATAATTATGTTCATTGGGGTTAATAATAATAATATATTGTATGCAGTGCTGCAGTCTTGTAACGAAATAAATCATCTGGAGTCTATTCTTTTTCCTCCTAACCGCGTTATCCTGTGGGCTAGAGCTGAGGGTCGTGATCGTATCATGTAGTTTAATAGCTCAATGGTGAGGGTCGCTGGGGAGTTTTCTCAAGGGAAATCAGAAGAGCCGTTCTTCTTCTTCTTCTTTATATTCTTCGTCCAAATGTTCCTGTGCAAGAATGTCTGCAAAGTCCCAATTCACATTCTTAAAGGGGGTAGAGTTTTTGTCGTGGGGAAAAAATGTCACCAAAAAAAGTTAGAGTGACCCTGGTTGGAAGGGTTCTGATAAAGACAGATGGACGTTGGGGGTATTTGGGGCTATAAGCATGAGGGGGGGCGGGGGGGGGGAAGAAATACTAAGGTTTTGGGCTTGTGTAGCTGAGGAGCGAAAAAGGTAAGAGGGAACTCTGGAATAAAAAGAAAAAAGATAGCCGGGGTCTGTTGGGCATGGAGCTACTTGCCGAATCTTCTTGGGCAGCCACCAGGGGAAAGCTCTACCCAGAATGACAAGATCTTGGGCAGCCACCAGAGGAAAGTGCTTTTTATACTTACAGATTATTTACAATAAATCTGTCGAGTCACTTTCAAACGGCCACCCAATCTCCACAATATTCTAGTCCATCCCAAACTTCCTGACCCCAAGAGAAACCGAGAAGAAAAACCGACCACCAAAGGTTCATATCCCTGCGGTAGCACCCGTTGTAGCACATGTGGAATCCACCTACCATCTACATCCTTCAACAGCAAAGTAACCAAATTGGAATACAAAATCCCTGGTTATTACAACTGCAAAACCAATAACTTGATATATCAACTACTGTGCAAATCATGTGATGCAGAATATATAGGCCTCACTACAGGTTCTCTCAGACAGCGAATGAACAATCATCGTTTTGACACAAAGCACAAAGATCTGGACAAGCCTGTACCCATCCATGCTGGTACCCACAACCAGGACTTTCAAACTTGCTACACCACCAAAATATTAAGAGCATTTCCCAAACAGTGCAACAGTTCTCAACTTAGACAGTGGGAACTGGCCCACCAATGGATATACCAAGATTACCACCAGGCCTAAACAGAAGATAGTTTATTTCTATATTATTATTATTTTTCAAATTAACATTATTATTATTTTTAAAAATATATTTTTATTATCATTATTTTCTTAAATATCATCTTCATGTTTTCTATAAATATTAACCACGGCCAAGGAATTTATCTTTACTCCCAAAAACAGTTGGCACAATGTGTTTCTAGCAGTTTTCTTTTAAAATTCAAAATGGAGTAATCCATTGTTTGTGTTATTTGTACTCTCTTCTTCTTTGTGTTTAATAAAGGCAACAATGCAGAAATATTATTCTATTTGTGTTAAAATGTGTGACTACTTCTACTATAGAAGACAGAAGGAAGAAGATGTCACCTTTGTACATTGGACTCTTCTCACATTTTTCCTCTTTCCCTAGGTGGGTTTTCTTCATCAAATTTATTTTTCATTTTTCTTTAGTTTTATCAATTTCCTTTATTATAAACTTATATTTATTTCTAACTACAAACACTATGTACACTAACAATAAGGGGAAGAGGAAAACAATTCCTTTCTCTTGTACCTCCTCTTGATCTGTGGTGCTGTTTGTTGTATAAGTGCACCCTGGCATGTCCTGGTGCGCAGGTTATAATGATGCGGGTTGGTTTGATTTGTAGATTATCAACTTCTAGCCATAGTCCAGTCTCCTATGCTCTTCTGTTGAAAGTGTTAGTTAGTCCACCTATTATACAACTACAGTAGCCCCGTGGCTTCTTTGGTGCTGACTGACAGCTCACAGCTGACTTCCGACAGTCAACATTTAGGTATATACCTAAATTTTGACAGTCAGAAGTGACAGCTGCTAAACACATGTTTTTTCAGATCATATGGCTCAGCATAGGGATACATAATTTGGTCTGGTAACTTTTCAAAGCCGTCAGCTGAGAGCTGTCAGTCAGCACCAAAGAAGCCATGGAGCTACTGTAGTTATGTGAACAGTAGACCTTGCTCCCTGTATATTCTGATCATTACTAGAATATTATTAGTGGCACCGTGATCAGTAGAGCTTACTCCCTCCATTTTCTTATTAATTCTACAGTCTTGAGATTTCTCGTTGAAATATCTCCTATAATTTCTCTGTGTATTTTAAGTAAATAATTTTCTTTAGTAATCAAATTAGACAGAAAAAAAATTAATACCATATTCAAAAGAACATTATATTAATTAGAGAATAACCATTGTTCATGCTAAGTAATTTTGCTTAGGTTTAAAGAAATGTCCTTGCCAAATTCAGTTAAATTTGGTCGAACCTATTGGCAGTAATCATGGAACAAACAGTTTGAGACGGACAAAATGCCAAACTGTCGAGTTAAAACAAGACCTCGCTCTACTTGGCCAACTATATATCCTTAATTTTCTAAATTTATAGTAAAATAAATAAGGTGAATTAAAATGTCATGTGAGAAATTAAGACGTGTATTTTACACTTAAAAAAAAGAAGGAAAAATCAAGTACAAATAATTTATAAAAATATGCGAAGGAATGATGATCAAAATTTGTCCACAAGCTGTAGAATATGTTGTTGTTCAAGGTCTCGCCACTCAGTGTCTCCAGCATCCCCAAGATTACCAGCATACTCTGCAAGAAAACAACAACAATCAGTAATCTGGTATTGGGACGCATCAGATATTAGAGGAGGCAAAACTAAGATGGTATGGACATGTAATGATAGATTATTATTATTATTATTAGCATCGCGTCTTACTACCCGTTCGGGTTATACGCACTTACGCTAATGTGTAATGGTAGGGTGATTGTGAGATGAAATGGAGGACCTAAAGTTTAACGTGGGATCCGAACCACGGTGGAGGCCTGACATTCCGCACGTTCACAAGTTGTGATTAATACACGTCTTGTCAGAGGTGAAGGAAGGGTTTAGTAATAAGATAAGTCTGTGCCGGGACCGAGGATTGAACCCTGGCCGCCAGCACAGAAGTCTGACACCTTACCCCTAGACCGCCAGGTCACCCTGTAATGATAGAAAAGGAATGAATACCGAAGAGAATGATGGAGATGAAGTATGTAAGAAAAATACCACCAGTGAGACCAAGAAGCGATGGGATGAATATATAACATAAAGTGTGCAAGCGAGAGGAGAAGAATGGTGGAAATAAATAGAAAGATTGAGGCATTTTACTAAACTGACCCAGCGACACACTGGCAACACTTTTATAATTTTGATGATGATGCTTTTTTCCACATACCTAGATGGGATCCTCAAAAACTTTAAGGATATTTGATATTCTAGGATATGATTTTTTTTTTTCCTCCAAAAATTGTAAGAGCGCTAGATAAACTATCGCAATAAACAAAACAAATTAAATAAAGAGCGCCTGTACCTCTCATGACATGTCGGATGGTCTTGAAAGATCCACCTCGTAAGTTGAGGATCTGCGTAATGCGCTGTTTGATACTAGACGGCCCTCCGTGACACACCTCCAACAAGATGTAGTCCACCAGTTGGGTGGTGAAAAGGCCCCCCTCAAGCCGTCGTAGGTAGTTCACTTCTTCTTCCTCCTCCGTCTCCTCCTCCGCATCCTGCGTCACATCACACACATCTTCTAGCACAGTTTTAAATCGAGGGACGCATAGAGCTTAGAATATATGTGATCTTGGACTTCACTATGAGAGGGAGGAAAAAAAAAACTAACTTCCTATGAGGATGTTACAAAAAGCAAAAACAACAAGAGACTGCTAAATTACTCATGTAAATTAAATATAGCTCTTTAAGGAAAACTTTATTTTTTATTTTTTGAGGTATACAAGAGGTTTTTTTTAATAGATGTGTGTGCATGTATATAACTCCCCCTCCCCTTCCCCCTGTGTGTAATTCCAGTGTTTGTCCTTTACATTAATCGATCCTTATACAGTTGGACACCTTAGACCGTTCGACCGCTGTAACGGTACCTACTCTTCTCTCCCGATCGATGGTGAGGTCCACCTCCTCCACCTTCTCCAGATACTTGAAGTGCAACTCCATGAGTCGGTCCACCTTCTCGTGGTCGTTCTCCGTGAACTTGTTGAGTAGCCTCTGCCGCTGCGGCCCTCGGCAGTTACGCAACATGCTCGAGATGATTGACACCACATGCTCTGATTAAAAACACATCATGAACCAAGAGCTGAATTCAACTTATATTTAGTTTGTTGTAAGGATGGGGGGGTCTTTGAATACCTCGAATCCTAAAGGAGATTCAAGGTTCAAAGAATTATTTTGTCTTCTTCATAATTTTGAAATGGAATTGGTTTTAGAGCACTAATACGGCTTATTTGTGTTTCAGAACTAACAGTTTATTTTAGTCTCGAATTCAATATTACCTCGAATATCAAATATCCTCAAATATTTGAGGGTTCGAGCATCCCATACCTAATTTCTATCCCTCTTTGCTGTACCTTCCTGCATACATAAACAAAAGCATCTGGAATCACTAAGGGAAGATGTGAGCTCACAAAGCCGGTATTACCTTCATGTTCTTCTGTAGTGAGTATTCTCTTTCTGTTCCTTTTTGGTGTCTTCATGAACAAAGGGAAAATGGTGCGGAGACCCAAGATATCCACAAATTTGTTGCAATTTTCTTTACCGTCCGGACCCGACATGGCATGATCCAACACTTTCAGTGATCCATTACGAGAAAGTTTTTTCTCCCTAAAATAAGCATTCAGAAATACCATTTATTGGGGATGTATTATTTATTAAAAGAAGGTATAGGAGAGGTGGATGAATTACATTTTAAAGGAACAAACATATGGCTTTTGCAATGTAAAGAAGAACACAGTTCACACTTTACATTGCTGCCATTGGACAAAGAGGTAATGGCGGCCTCTTGGGAAAAAAAATCTATCGTTACCGCCCAAGCCCTCGACCTAGGTTTCATTCTACCAGAACTCATCAGGGAGGAGTGTGAAACGCGCAACACAACTTCCTAAAAAAGGGGAAAAAAAAGATAAATCTGCTTGGTTCAAACATCAACTAAAAATAATATCTAAATCAAATTTTTGGTTACTCCTACACCTCTAATTCTGTCCCTTTATCGACAAAAAGTTGGAACCATGAGTTAGCTGCAAACGTAAGTCACCTTAGCATGAGGTTCATGAGTTGTAGCCCCTCCCCTCGCAGGAACCTCTCCCTGTTGGGGGCGTGCATGAGGCTCGAACATAAGCAGTTGAACAAGTTCTCCATCATTTCGTTCTCTTCGTTAGACGAGGGATCGTGTCTCTTGTAGAACTAGATAACAAACAAATAGAGCAAAAAAGTGGAGATTAACTTCAGTGCAACCCGCCCAGAGTGGTCGAATGATCTAAGGTGTTGCTCTCACAATAAGACTGGACTGCTGTTAACAGGAAGATCGGGAATCGTATCCCAGTCAGGTGAACAGAGGATATATTTTCCTAAATGGGTTTCCACCCACCCTCTAAATTAAATTTTCCTTATATTATTAGTGAAATTATTTCATATGTGTATAGGTTTAACGGGTAGTATTTCACAGTGCCAAAAAATAGATTATATGTAATTTATTTTATTCTAGCACATAAGTAAATATTATAAACTTACTGCAAGCTGCTGTAGTAGTACATCAATGCCTTCAAGATCCCCCAACAACTGCCTGTTTTCCGGAGAGTTCTGGAGAAGAATAGACAATATCTCGCTAGCGTAGAGCTTGTTGCCGTCAAACGGCATCTTGACTCTAAGCCGTCTCAGCAACCACTGCAGTAGACCCTGTTTAGCCGCGTCGGAACAAACGTCCGGTCTGAACTCTATCAGGTTTTCAAAGATTGCTGTGGAAAAAAATACTAATTTGTGAGTGGGATATATGGGAAGAAAGATTATTTGAAGCAAGAAACTTAAAAATAATATTTTACAAGAGCATGAATGGAATGTCAAAATAAATGCTAATGATACATAAAGTACTTGGAACAGAATAAAAGAGGACGTATTTGAGTGCGTGAAAAATATGTGTGGATCTGCGGTGCCGGGAAACTTAAAAAGATGTGCATGGGGGAATGAACAGGTGAAAGAAGCTATTAGAGAAAGGAAAGAAGCAAACTGAAGAACGAATACTGTGAAGAGTGAAATAAAAGGTTGTGGGACATATACAAAGAGAAAAAAAGATGAATGAAAAGAAAGTAAAAAAGGAAAGTAAGGAGCAAATGAGATCAAAAGAAGGAGAAATAATGCAGGGAAGTGGGTAGAAAGAATTAAACAAGGAGTGCAGAGTGTAAGTAAAGACCTATAGCATTCAGAATGAATGTGATGAAGTTGGAGTGTTGGAAAAATGTCTTAAGAAAAATCATTTATAACAGGAAAGAATACTCATACAAAACCATAATTAGTTCACTAAAATTAACCACATTTTTGACAGAAAATGGTATTATAATTATGTTTCTATGGATTATAATCCATTTTCTAAATATACTCTCCTACCCAAATCTATAGGTAATCATGAAAGATAAATTATTTTAAGCAAAATATTTAGTTTCAGAAAGAAGCCTACCATTATTACGAGAAACATTTTTTTTTGGTTTAACAATATCTGGTTTCAATCACGTCTAGGCACTTTCCAAAAAATGATAAAAATTATTTTAAAACCAGACCAGTCTCGGTATCTAAATTTAATCAAACACACCACAGTTTCATGTAACCCTAGAGGATATAAGATCGAAGAACATGCCAAGCCCTTGAGGATGTATCTTACCAAAGGATGGAGTAAACCGTGCACTAACCCAGTGTGTTGTGAACCCCCTCCACTTCCTCCTTGACGTTCTCGTCCATCCTCTCCAAGTTCTGTACGAGCAGGGCGCAGATCTGCTGATCCAGGAGAGTCTCGATCAGGACGTCGGCCCCTTCCTCGCTCTCGTTCAGGATGTCCACATCGGTTAGTTCCTGCATCAGTATGACAATAATAAGCTCGCTTTGGCGGCTAAACGGTCTAAGGCGTCACGCTCGCAATCGACTAGACTGCCGGTAACGAGGAGATCTGAGAATTAATAGCTGGCGGGTCTACTGCAGGTGGTTTTTTCTATAAATGGTTTACTACTATCCTTCCGCACAAATGTGGGTACATTACCTTTAAAATACTTCCTTATTCATCCCTACACCCTTAGAGTAGTTATGAAATATGCGTATAAAATTTTGGAAGAAGGTACAGGAAAGGTTGACGGAAAAAATATAAAAGTTCCCTTTTATATGTTTTTTACCCACCTTTACTCTACCTTCTTCCATTTATATAAATTACAAACTACCTCAAAAAGTGAAAAGAGGTTTTCCTTAGAAAAAAATATTAAAAGATGAAATTTTTAATTACCTATTAAAATTTCAAATTTTTTAATCTAAAATATCTGTAAGCATTAAAGGGATGGAAAAAGTTATATAAATACAAAGAGCCCAGTGTTTTCTCCAAGACCTATCAAATTGAATGTTTGCTGCACGAATTATAGAATGTCGCAAAGTATTACACTGCCCCCAACACGGCAACTTCATAATACCAACTGGCTGGTAAAAATTTTCTAGCGAGAACACTGGAACACATAACTTAACCATAAAGAATAAATGAACTTGTGAAATTTTATGTGATAGAGTAATCTAAGGACCCCCATAGTCTTGTACCACCTTTATGAAAAGAAAAAAAAATAGCGGTCAAAGAGCCTGTAAGAAACACAAAGTTTTCAGCCACTTTTGAAGAAAAACCCAGCCGACCGGCATACATATACCCTAAGGCCCCAACCTGCAACAAATCCACCACAGCAACCGCCACATCCGTGTTCTCGTGGGCCAACAGCTCCAGCATTGACGGCACTGCCTGTAGTTCTACCATGATAGGATAGAGGTCAGGAACTGTCGCCACAGCGTGTAGCTCCTGGATCGTCTCATGAAGCTCCACTTCCGACTCCATGAACCTATGCAACAAAGGAGAAGATCTGGTAAGTAACATCGTATGAATATTATAACTTAATATGTTTTTTTAGCGCCATATCTTACCCCCTGTTCTGTTATAAGTGTATGTAGGCTACTACAGTAGCCCCATGGCTTCTTTGGTGCTGACCGACAGCTCACAGCTGACTTCTGACAGTCAACATCTAGGTATATACCTAAATTTTGACTGTCAGAAGTGATGGCTGCTAAACAAATGTTTTTGCAGATCATATGGTTCGGCGTAGGGATAACGTAATTTGGTCTGGTAGCTTTTCAAAGCCGTCAGCTGTAAGTCATCACCAAAGAAGTCATGGGGCTACTGTAACTATGGTAATGCGGTAGGAATGCGGAAGGAATAATTTTTTAGGTAATGTATCCACATTTGAATAAAAGCAGAGTGGGGAATGATTCAGAGCAAACCACCCTCAGTACATTCGACCAGGATTCACTTTGATATCATCTATGGGCCAGACTAGCGCGAGAGTGGCGCCATAGACCATTCGACCACTGAAGCGAGTCTAACTTTATTGTAAAAGAAACACAACAACCATTTTCCTGGCTTTTAACGGATCACCGTGAAAAAAGGAAGTCTTAATTTCATTATTTATGAATTTTGTGGCTATGTTGAAAATCAAACGTGGGACCGTCACGCTCGCCTAAGGCTGTATTTTCAGTGACGAGAAGATTGAGGTTTAAATTACGGCCGAGTGCACTAAGAGTTGGTTTTCCACTCTCCCTTCTAAATCATACTTTCCTCATCCCTAGAAGATAAATGTAATTTAAATGCAGGTGGATAGCCTAACCCCCATGGGTAGTAAGACACAGCGAAAAAAAACAAAAAAAAACTTAAGAATTAAAATTCAGCTTTATTTTATTCATTTACTTAATTTACATGTGATTTACCACTAAAATATACTTCCCATATTAAAATATAAAATATCATCTCTTCATCTATCATCCTATCTATCCATAGGACAACTTGAAGATCTGTGCAATCACAGGGATGACACAGCAGGAATCACACAACAGGAATCACACAGCAGGAGCCACACAGCAGGAATCACACAACAGGAATCACACAGCAGGAATCACACAACAGGAATCACACAACAGGAATCAAACAGCAGTAAACACACAGCAGGAATCACACAACAGGAATCACACAACAAGAATCACACAACAGGAATCACACAACAGGAATCACACAACAAGAATCACACAACAGGAATCACACAACAGGAATCAAACAGCAGGAATCACACAGCAGGAGTCACACAGCAGGAATCACACAACAGGAATCACACAACAGGAATCAAACAGCAGTAAACACACAGCAGGAACCACACAACAGGAATCACACAGCAGGAATCACACAAGAATCACACAGCAGGAATAACACAATGGAATTCAGAGCACCATTTAAGAAGGCAACTTACTTTTCTGGAATGTCTGGGAATTTGATTCTCATTTCTTGGTTTTTTAGTGCCCTTTTTTCAAATAGAAGAATCATTCTTTTAAGGGTCGAGTCATCCAGTACCTCACCCTGAAAGATAAGGAAATATGTTAATAGAATTATGCGAGATATTTACATAGTCCCAGAATTATCCAAGATCCAAAAATTAAAGTTAAATACAAATTAAAAATATTTTTAACTACAGTACAAAATTATTCTCGGCCCTACCAAATACATTTTTATGATATTTGATGGAATTTGGTAGAAAGCCCATGTAGTTACTGGAAAAGTTGGATAATCGCGGTGGTTCCTCGTTACCTTTCACACTGAGATTCTATGAGCAAGTAAGAAAGAGCCTGACAATTTTACAAGAAAGGTATTTTCACATACCTTCCAGGTTTCTTTTATATGCCACCATCAACAAGGGCTTTACTTCCCTTCCCAAAGAAGTTGTGCTATGGATTTCTTTACACCAAAACCATCGAGGACCTTTTAATACAAATTTTAATAGACACAAAAATAATTCACTATGTCAGAGCTATGAGAATTAAGATGTCACTTTTAAACACTGGTATAAGTATCGGAGGTCCTACATAGTTTGTATTCGAATCCCAGTCGAGTGCTTCATGTAGCGGTTTATTTGGCAGAGAATAAGTGGTTTGAAGTCCACCATAATTAAGATACCGGTACGTCAGGACAGTAGGTATACCTAACCCAGACACATTTAGTACCTATAGCTTAATAAACAACGGTGTATCGAGGAACATAAGACTCACCTCAACATCCTCACTGCTTTCTACAAATTTCAATATTTTTTCCCTCTCCTCCTCTGTGATTGGTCTGTCTAACTCTTGCTCGTCAGACGTTTTCGGCGGTGGTTTTAACTTGCTTGCCAATTCTTTTTCTTTCCTTGATTTAGCCAATTTGCGTATTTTACGTTGGCGTTCAAATTCATTGTCATCTTCTTCCTCGAGTTCGTCATCCTGAGTTCGTTTGGGTGTGTTAGGTGGCTGCAGGAATAAAAATGAAATGTGATTCTAAACGATACGCGTATCTTGCTAAGGATTTAGTTTATCTACAAACACACTATTGATTAAAGGAAAAATGGAGCATTCCATGTGATTCACATAGCAGTAAATCATATTTTACAACTTTAAACTAACACATAGTCTAATCACATGATCTTGGAAGAATAATTATTAAAGAAATGTTGTAATTAATTTATTTATCTAACAAAACAAAATTGTAAATAAATAAATGGAAAGATAAAGGGTGAATTTTTATATAGTTCTGTGACTCATGTTACAATGGAAGAGATATTATATGCTAGTAATTTTGATTAAAACATGTTTTTCAAAATTTTGTTACTAAATGTAAGTAAGGCAGGGCCGAGATATTTTTGGATAACATTAAATTAGGTAGCTACAGAGATTATATCGGATTGATAAAATAAATCTACTCACTTTAATTAATGATTTTTTGTGTGACTTATGTTACATTGAACTGAATAAAAAATAAAATTATTTCAATTTAAAAAAAACTTAAAATAAATTTCAATTTTCTTTTTTTTAAAAACACTCAGTATAAATAAAAGTAAACATTTATAAAAGTCTTGGAATAAACAAAGAAAGTAAATAAAATTATTATTATTATTATTATTATTAGCACCGCATCTTACTACCCGTTCGGGTTATACGCACTTAAGCTAATGTGTAATGATAGGGTGATTGTAAGATGAAATGGAGGACCTACAGTTTAACGTGGAATCCGAACCAAGGTGGAGGCCTGGCATTCCCCACATTCACAAGATGTCTTGTCAGAGGTGAAGGAAGGGTTTGGTAATCAGATAAATCTTTGCCGGGACCGAGGA
>CABEEJ010004048.1:41626-60303 GCA_901482245.1 Timema douglasi
GGGAAACCCACCTTTCACCAATGATAAGTTGTTGTTTTTTACCATGGCAGGAATCAAACTGGGGCTCTTTAACTAAGTTGACAGACAAGCTACCGACAGAGCTAAGCTGCTTCAGTGGCCGCATGGTCTAAGTCATCACTTTCGCAGTAGACTATCTACTGCTGATGACAGGGAGTTTGGAGTTTGAATCCCAGTCCTGGTGTACTGAGGATAGATTTTCCTAAACGGTTTCCCACTCTCCCTCTACATAAATGTGGGCACACCTCCTCTAAATTAAACCTTCCTCATTCTTAGGTCATTTGTGCCATTTGTATTCATTTAGTCTGAATAGGCAGTAAGGCGCTATGCTAAGACATAATTCGCCGAGTGACCATGATTTGATCAGACTTAAAATGACAAGTGTTGAACGGCAGGAATTTCAGTCATCAATGAGAGGATGTCAACAGTGACTTGTTTGAATATGTAACAATATGATTATTTACCAGCCTAAAAAATGAAAATATCCACAAATGCAACAACTTTTGTTTTGGGTAATTTATGAAATGATCCAAATGATGAGAAAGTTAATTTTTAAAGATATAACACTACATTTTCTTGAAGTGGTGATAAAAATTCTATAGTGAAAATATACATATTTATGAAATTTTTATTGAATAATGGTAAAAATCTGACAGTCCTTAAAACTTGTTTCACAAATTTTTGTGGTGATGAGCAAAATAGTTTGAAAAAAAAAAGTAAGAGTGTCAGGATAATACCCCTATACCACACGGGGATCGAACCCGGTACCTCTAGATTAGGAGTCAGCAGCTATGCCTACTATACCACAAAGTTGGTTATCAAACTTACATTACCTTGTATGATAAGAATTCCCCAATATCCATCTTTTATGGTTAAGACAATTGACAATCATGTGTACAGCCTTATGTTTACTACAGTCTATGTATCTTTAAAAAAGCTAAATATAAAAAGTATACTATTTACTTAGACTCTTGTGCTAGATTTTTACAATCAAAAATAGGGAAACTCAAAACTTTTGATTAAGGTGTAATTTTTTCATATTAAATACACACAGAGATTTTATATTAAATTGATCGACTTTCTTGTACGTAGTAAATTTTTGTTATGTTTCCTTCCTTGGAAAGACATAAACAGATGATCCACGTCGGCCGGTTGTGAAGAATTTAAATATATTATATTTATTCTTAAAAGAAAAGGTGAGTTAGCGTTCATTAATAAATGCCTATGAAAAACAAATAACTCTTTAATCGATTTAAGTTTATTTCAAAATATTTTAACATTTCCATAAGATGAAATTTATTTGAAAGGTTAATTGCCTTTGTGTCTGCTTTGTCATTTTAATTGAAATTTATGTAGAAATACTTTATTTATATTTTAGGAAAAACTTTTAAGTCTATTGAGATTTTCATGTAGCAAAATCAATATAATTGGTTTAGAAGGCGAATTGAAGTTTAAGTAATTAATTCAGCCATCCATAAACATTGTTTTTCTTATAAAGACAAAATAGTGATCTAAATCTTGGCTGCCAATTAGCCTATAATAAGCAATCATTATTTTACACACACAAAATAAATTATTTACTGTTCTGATTGGAATGTATTAGTCTTGATTTTCAGCTGCCAAAAGGCCACACAATTTTCTTTCTATGCTTTTAACCAAGAACTAGTACAGATTTTTATTGGATTTATATCCTTTCTTCGAGCTAAGGTTAGTGTATGACTCATGCTACGTTTTAAACCCATTTAAACATTATATTCATTTCTTGAACAGAATCCAGTAAAATAATGAAAGACATAAAAACTGCATTTAAGCAACAAAATGATTAATAGGATAATTTTGTAAATCAGAAAATTGCTATTAGATTTGTTTATCAGTAGAGTTTATCTGGATGTTTTTAACTAAGTAAATAATTGTTGTTGTCAGACAGCTTTCTTATTCTACAACAATAGGAACTCGAAAGTTCATTGCGGCACTTAAACCTACTTACATTTCAAAAATAAAATGTTTATGTATTACCTTTTAAATTTAAGAAAGCACTATAAGTTATTCAAATAACTAATACTATGTCTACAATATCAATGAAATTAATATTTTAATTAATATACCTAAATAATAATTTGTTTTAGTAGGCCTACCACATCTTATTAACCGTTTGGGTTGTACACTTATGTACTAATTGCCCTAATGATTTTAAGGATTCGGAAGATCATATTTATAGAAAGTGTGACCACTTGCGTGGAAGAAGAGGGAAAAACCATTTGGAAAAAAAACTAAAAAAAATAAATCTGTAGGCCTGACCAAGATTCGGACCTCTATCTCCCCTTCATCGGAAGTCTAGTCTTCTATGGAGTAGCGCGTTAGACCGCGCGGCCACCAAAGTGGGTGATTACACCTTACTTTGTTATTAGTATTATTTCATAGGTCTATATATTGATATTATCTATTAAAATCTACAGCTTAAGATTACATTCTACAACATATGAATATATACTGTAGGTGACCTGGCGGTCTAGGGGGTAAGGTGTCAGGTTTATTTGCTGGCGGCCGGGTTTCAATCCTCGGTCCCGGCACAGATTTATCTGATTACCAAACCCTTTCTTCACCTCTGACAAGACATCTTGTGAATGTGGGGAATGCCAGGCCTCCACCGTGGTTCGGATTCCACGTTAAACTGTAGGTCCTCCATTTCATCTCACAATCACCCTACCATTACACATTAGCGTAAGTGCGTATAGCCCGAACGGGTAGTAAGACGCGGTGCTAATAACAATAATAATATATACTGTAGCCTAAATATTGTTTTAGTAACTCTTTCTAGTTTATTCCCTGTAAAGTAGCTACCTTAGATCATATTCTCTAATAAGCTATACGTAGGCAGGTATGCCGCAATCATAATTATAAATGGTGTATAAGCGCCTTAGATATATTACACTATATTTCATTTACAAAACCAAATCATTAAAAACTTGAAAATACTATCGTCATACAAGGAAACGGCTAATTGATGGCTAACTATAGTTATTTGAAATTATTTTTACAACATTTAGACAGCTAAATAACACCTATGTTATAAGTGTAGATCATACACTTTTACAGATTTTTCATTGATATTTGTTTCTGCATCATTTGCGCTCGTTTGGATTTGGAGTTTTCATTATATACTGGTAACAAAGTGTTTTTTTTAAATCTTGAACTCAGTAGCCTATTATTGGATTCCCCGCATTTTTGGGAGTGTAAAGCTAGTAAAATTTTTGTGATTTTCAGGCTTTTTATAGCTATAAAATGTCTAAAAGGTACAGTTCTTAGGTTTCATCACCACATAATTTTGCGCCCAGCCAAAGTTTAATTTTTATAATTTTTAAATGTTGGTCCAAACATTGTCCTATTATAACACACAAATTTGTTGATGCCATTGTCTTTTGTTGTCATTCATTACTACTTATCAGATTATTAAGTAAGCTAAACTTATATAAAGTTTAAAACTTTTAATCAAACAACTTAAATCTTATGTAGTTTTGTGACATCCATTAGTTTGGGACTAAAATTATTATTAAAACACCGCGTCTTACTACCCGTTTGGGTTGTACGAACTTACGCTAATGTTTAATGGTAGTGTGGTTGTGAGATGAAATGGAGGACCTACAGTTTAACGTGGGATCCGAACCACGGTGGAGGCCTGGCATTCCCCACATTTACAAGTTGTGATTAATACACATCTTGGTGACCTAGTGGCCTAAGGGTAAGGTGTCAGACTCCTGTGCTGGGGGTCCTGGGTTCAATCCTCGGTCCCGGCACAGATTTATCTGATTGCCAAACCCTTCCTTCACCTCTGACAAGACATATTGTGAATGTGGGGAATGCCAGGCCTCCACCGTGGTTCGGATCCCACGTTAAACTGTAGGTCCTCCATTTCATCTCAATCACCCAACCATTACACATTAGCGTAAGTGCGTACAACTCAAACGGGTAGTAAGATGTGGTAATAATAATAATATTAGGTTAGTTTATTTTACAGCACAACCAAATACATAAAGTTGACAGTGTAAATATAAACTGTCACAAGCAACTACTTATGACTAATCTACTGCCAACATTATCTTAAACTATTTTTCAAAACAATCTAGTCACAGTTGATTTTGATTTTTTGTTATAAATTCTGCATGCAACGTCTAGATTGTTTATCAGGATTTCACAAATAAAGCGTGGGTTGTAAACCTTAGATTGGCACATATCCCACCTTCAACGATAGTTTGGGAAACACTGTGTATTTAACTACGTATCCTCTCGTCCTTAATGTGATAAAATTAAATTGTCCCTTTCATCTTTTTCTTGTTTCTTCTAAAAACTGGCATACCTGCAAACCCTCTTGACATTGAGTCCCCATATAACTTTTTGAATCGACCAACCATGGGGGTTGCAAGACCATAGCTCCAAAAGAAGATTTTTTTAAATACATGCCATTTTTAGTCTAAAATTTTTGTTTACAGATACCATAGGTGCCTGAAGTCAACACGATATCCACCCTGCTGCTCCTAAACCATTGGCTCATTTGTTGATTTTCTTTAGGTGAGTAAGCATTAAGCAAGCTTACAACTATCTATGAGATGATATTAACTTTTTACTTGTGTTCAATTTTTCAATACATCCAAACTATGAAAACTTACACACTTTTTTTTATCATTCAGTGTTTATGTTGTGTCTGTGCTAGTCTCAAGTTATATTATAAGGGGTGACCTGGTGGTCTAGGGGGGTAAGGTGTCAGACTTCTGTGCTGGCGGCCGGGATTCAATCCTCGGTCGCGGCAAAGATTTATCTGATTACCAAACCCTTCCTTCACCTCTGACAAGACATCTTGTGAATGTGGGGAATGCCAGGCCTCCACCGTGGTTCGGATTCTACGTTAAACTGTAGGTCCTCCATTTCATCTCCCAATCACCCTTCACATTACACATTAGCGTAAGTGCGTATAACCCGAACGGGTAGTAAGACGCGGTGATAATAATAATAATAATAATATATTATAAGACATATGAAACAACGTCAGGTCTAGCAAGTCGATAGCGGAAAATAAATAGCTTGAATAAAAAAAACTGATCCAGACCACGGGCTGGGAACGGTAATATGTGAGTTTTTACTGTACATCAGCTTTTTAGCATAAAACTTATCACTGATCAGCATTTTTGAAGAAATATACTAACTTTTTCCCCCCTTTGCTTTGGTTTCTTTTGAATTTAAACCAAGTTAATTAAATATCACTAAAACAAACCAATCAAATTAGTTTTACTTAATATAAAACTAATTTTTTGTCAGTGTATCTTATTAGTATTCGGGTTTACACACACGTACTTATTACACTAATGTGTTAGGGATGAATAAAGGAAAATTGAGAGAAAGTATAGCTTCATTTGTACAGAGGAAGGAAAAAAAAAAACCATCCCAGCACACCTAAAAGGGATTCAAACTCTTTAATCTCTCCTTCATTAGAAGTCCAGGGACCGGGTGTCTACCATTCAGGGAAAATTGGGATTATCCGGGAATTTGAAGTTGTCGGGAAAAAAATAGGTATAAGTCAAGAATTTGGTAATCTACAACAAAAAATCCAAGACAATGTTGTTTTAGTACAATATATTATTATTATTATTAGCACCGCGTCTTACTACCCGTTCGGGTTATACGCACTTACGCTAATGTGTAGTGGTAGGGTGATTGTGAGATGAAATGTAGGACCTACAGTTTAACGTGGGATCCGAACCACGGTGGAGGCCTGGCATTCCCCACATTCACAAGATGTCTTGTCAGAGGTGAAGGAAGGGTTTGGTAATCAGATAAATCTTTGCCGGGACCGGGGATTGAACCCCGGCCGCCAGCATAAAAGTCTGACACCTTACCCCTAGACCGCCAGGTCACCTAGTACAATATAGTATAATGTGATTCAAACTGTCTATTTTTTGTAGATGTGTAATATATTTTATAATTTTATAATCCCTAGTAGACAATATTAATACAAATAAAACAACATATCTATTTAAGTATTAAAATTATTATGAATAGGATAATTAAAAGAGGGGGAAGGGGGGTAGAAGAGTGTGACATGGTGTTGAGTCAGGAATTTTAAGAAATGATCAGAGGAAATCAGGCGAAAAAATTCGGGAATTTCATGGGTCAAGTTGAGTCGACACCATGAGTCTATTTCGAGAGTGACACCTTGTTTTAGTTAACCAATAAGCATAGGCTTAATCGGTTCAAGAGTACGGTAAGATTGCAGGCTGTGACTTATTTTCTTGTTTGAGAAGAGCGGGAAGTTATACTCGCCGTAATTTAGGTGTTGGTGATTATAATATTACTTGCACCAATGGGTAAGCGGCGTGAAGGTCAAGCTCATCTAGTCTGGTTTGTTGGTGAGGGAGGGTCAGGGTTTGAATCTTGGCCGGATGTACTGGGGGTGATGCTTCCTAAATGGTGTCCTACTCAACCTCCATGCAAATGTGGCTACATTTACTCTAGATTGTACCATTCTCACCCCTACCTCATTAGCGTTAATAACTACCTATACAGGTCTGTTTGGGTTTGGGTCGTGAGGAGCAAAACAGAAAAAAAAAAATCACTTCAGCTAAAAACCTCTTGGTCTAATGGGTAAGCTATTTTTATTTAAGTAAAAATGTTTCGCAGATTGTTATTTTCACTACAAGCAAAATCTTAGCTCTCTAAATATCACGTTTTATTTTCCACGAAAGAAGAGCTGTTTATCTTTCTGGGTTCTTTGAGCCGATTCCTGCGATCTAATGTGTAGAGTAAAGGGGTATATAGAGGGAATATATCACACACTATAGGCTTCCATTTGTGGGAGAGCGAATGTTATTCTATTTACATTTATTTTAGATGTATTTCTCGTAAGAAAATGTTTTGTGTACAATATTTTCTTTCAGTTTATTGGTTCAACTGGTAGGTTCCTGCAAAAAAGAAAAAAAAATGATTTCAACAGATGGGCTTGTTTTGAAATCATAGACTGAGCATATGTTGTGAAACAGTTCTCAGCATTTGGTCTTCGTACCAAGGTTGAAATAATTTAAGAAGTGTTTCATAATAAGAAATGATTTACTCACTACTTTACCAAGTATGTAGAGGTATAAATTGCCATACATATATTTTATTACAAATTGATAACAGGCAAACTTATAATTTTTTGGTGACCTGGTGGTCTAGGGGTAAGGTGTCAGACTTCTATGCTGGGGTTCAGGGTTCAATCCTCGGTCCCGGCAAAAATTTAACTGATTACCAAACCCTTCATTCACCTCTGACAAGACATCTTATGAATGTGGGGAATGCCAGGCCTCCACCGTGGTTCGGATCCCACGTTAAACTGTAGGTCCTCCATTTCATCTCACAATCACCCTACCATTACACATTAGTGTAAGTGCGTATAAACCGAACGGGTAGTAAGACACAGTGCTAATAATAATAATATAATTTTTGATATAATTAAGTACCTGGTGATATATTTTTAAATATGCCTAGGTGCTTAATAAGATATTTGATTACAAAATGATGAGCCTTCTGGGGAGTGGAGGAGTTTACATAATTATTAGCTACCCTGTACTCATCATCAAACATTTATAGGATAACCAAGTATTGTAGATTACGATGGGCAGGAGATGCAAGGTGAATGGGAGAATCTAGATTCGT
The DNA here is from genome assembly GCA_901482245.1 of Timema douglasi. NCBI lineage: Eukaryota > Metazoa > Arthropoda > Insecta > Phasmatodea > Timematidae > Timema > Timema douglasi. Next base: position 49,328 of record CABEEJ010004048.1, read on the forward strand.
CTTTAGGGTATTGAATGGCAAACCCAATGGGAAGAGCCCAATGAGAAGATCTAGAGATAGGGTGTGAAGAGGTGGACTGAATAGAACTTCTATTTAATCTAATGTTTCAAATCAAAAAAGTTTTAATGAGCAAACAAATTTTTATATTTGAATAAATGAGTATAAAACTTACCATCTGTAACTTTCTTCAGTGATAAAATGGTCTAAGGTTTCACTCTCACAATAGACTGAACTGTCAATGACGGTGTGATCGAGGTTCAAACCCTGGTCTGGTATAGGCTACTGAGGGTAGTTTTTCCTAAAACAAATTTTTACTCTCCCTCCCCATAAATGAAGGTACACTTTATCTAAATTCAACCTTCTTCATTCCTAACATATTATTGTAATTTAGTATGGATGCATTTGACCTGAATAGATAATAAGACTTGGCGATAAAAAAGAATATTGTAAATTTTCCACTGCCAACAATGACGTAAGACAGTATTATCATAAAAAAAACCCACTTTCTGATATCCAATTTGAACAAAATCTTTAAAGCCCTTTTGGAAACATTTAGAATCTTCAAAAATCAGTTATCTATGTGAGTAAACTACCCTTAAATTTAGAGCTAGGATTATTATTATTATTATTAGCAATGCATCATACTACCTGTTCGGGTTATACACACTTAGAGTTAGAATTGAAATTATGTTATGGCCTTGGTGTATGAGCACACAAGAATTTCTATAAGCGAGAGCGAAAGAGTTTACCAATTTTGCCAGGAAAGGTACTTTTCACATACCTTCCAGGGTTCTTTTACATGCCACAATCGACATGGGACCGACGGCTTTACTTCCCCTCTGAAGAAAAGTTGTGCTACGGTATTTTTATTGCTCAAGGAAAATCTGTCGACTCTGGTTGGGTTTGAGCTCACGAACATCAGGTCCTGAGGCAAGTACTTTACCCCCAAGACCACCGAGGTCGACAAACTCATCAAACTTTGTTCTTATAGGTACATATTTTAAATAAGCGTATTAATGGTTCAACATTTTAATACAATATTCTGATCCAATGCTCTTAAATTCGATCCCTAAAGATGAACAAAAATGTATCTATATTAAATTGGACTGTTGTGGTCCAGACAATGTCCATCCCTTGAACACACTGTTAACTCTGAAAAGTAGCATTCCCTTTTAGAAGTATTACATTATGACCCTATCTTATAAGCTATGACCCGCCTCGGTGGCGTAGTTGGCTCACGCGCTTGTCGTGTTGAGCTCGACTGCTGAGGACGGGGAGATCGAGGTTCGAATCTCGGTAGGGTGAACTGGGGTGGTTTTTCATAAATGGTTTTCCATTCTCCCTCCACGCAAATGCGGGTTCACTTCCTCTAATTCAACCTTCCCAATTCCTAATCCACTAGAGTAATTAGTACTTAAAGCGTATAACCCTAACGGGTAGTAAGACGCGGTGCTAAATAATATATTATTATTATAAGGTATGTTATAGTGTAAACAATGCAAAGTATGGTTGCTGCTACCTTTCAGATAAATGGAGGGTACATCCTCTCAGGGTCGAACACTGGGTTCCTAGTAAAAGTGAAGAATGTAATTGTTGCACTGTTTAAGGGGCTGCTTCGGTAAGCGAGAAATTGCCACGCAGAGGTTGAGTAAACTCTTAATGCAATATTTAACTATGCAACGCACTATTTTAAAATATGGCTCGCACCAAATAAGGTTCTTTTCTAGGCAGCCCTCGGTTTGAGTTTTATTAACAACAAAAGATTTTAAGATACTTCAGAACTAGCAGCGAGCTTTCCTCTCCGAGGCGGCCACTTTAAGCATACATATGTAATAAAAACAAAAACATATCACTGTTCATGCGACAAGGAATCGGTGAAAGTTTGTAAGCGGCCTGTACATTTTATAGCATGTCTATGATTCCTGACCATGTGTTTTATCTCTATCATCACCTCCATCGTCCAGTGTGGGCTGTCGTTCACATGTGCATATCAACGATTAGATTCTAGATTCGCTGAAGGGGGATAAGATTTACGTTAAGTTTACCCTTTATACACTTACAAGGCGCCGTCTTGACACATTCAATCAGTCAGCAGTCCATTTTTTTTGCTAATGTAAAAAGTCCCAGGATTCGTTTACTGGCTAGGTTTAACATTTTATCAAACCGACACCTCAGCTCGGTCGGTAGCTTGTTTGCCTACTGAGCTAAGGGTCCCAGGTTTGATCCCCGTTATGGACAAAAGAGGTATCATTGGTCAAATGTAGGTTTCCTCTTTCACATTGATGAATTAATCGAGGGTGACCTGGCGGTCTAGGGGTAAGGTGTCAAACTTCTGTGCTGGCGGCAGGGGTTCAATCCTTGGTCCCGGCACAGATTTATCTGATAACCAAACCCTTCCTTCACCTCTGACAAGACATCTTGTGAATGTGGGGAATACCAGGCCTCCACCGTGGTTCGGATTCCACGTTAAACTGTAAGTCCTCCATTTTCATCTCACAATCACCCTACCATTACACATTAGCGTAAGTGCGTATAACCCGAACGGGTAGTAAGACGCGGTGCTAATAATAATAATAATAATAATAAATCGAGGAGGGGTGGGGGTGTTTAAGATCAGTTTATAAGACTGTAAACTGTCATGATAATGATGATGACATAATGTGTTTAAAAATAAAAGTAAACACTGTCACTCCATTAAAAAAAAAGTGAAAGCTGTACAATATAAATAAGAATACTTTATTAACTAATAATGGCAGCATTACCATTCTCATTGATATGTAAAATAAGCCCTACCGGGTGCCATAATATTGTCGTAGTCAACTTTCAAAATAACACATCACATGTGCTTGCGATAACAATACACAGTTAAACATTGATTTGCAAAATAAGAAATCTATAGTAGGACTCCAATAAGAAAGATCTTGTTAGGAAATGAAGAAGTTCGGTTTGAAAGGGAATCAATCCAATTGGTCATTGTTAAAGAAGTTTCTTGCGTTGGTTTGGGCATGTTGTGAGGATGAGTGTGGCTCGACTGGCGAAACAAATATAGGAAGGTAAAGAGTGTATGGATCAAAAAGAAGGGGTAGGTCATGTGAGATGTGGTTGAATGTTGTAGACGAATGTGTGAACAAGAGGAACATTAAGAGTTTTTAGAATAAAAGAGCTTGTATGACTCTGTGTATGGATGTTGTTGAAGTGAAGGGAGTATGCCAGGATAGGGAAGTGTGGAGAAAGTTAGTGAGGCTAGATTAGGTACGGAGTTTTTTTTTTAGCTATATGCACAGTTTCTCTGAGATAGGGTACAGTATGTATGTCTTTTATAGTATATAATGTCGCTCAAAAGTGACAGCTGCAGATCACATGACTTGATGTATGAATACATGAAAGTGGTATTAATAACTTTTGTAAATACTCGCTATGGTCCTTATCCGACACCTTAGCTGAGTTGGTAGTGTGTCTTTCTACTGCGCTAAGAGTCCTGGAGGCAATTCTCGGCATAGCCGAACATTTATCACTGGTGAAATATGAGCTTCTCCTTTCACAGTGATCCATTAACGAGGAGTGGGGGAGCTGTTGTAATCTAGATTTAAGTTAGTTTGTGAGTCTTGATATAATCAGTCTGTTTAGAGAGTGCATGTTAAATACCTAGAGAGAGAAAAGAAAGTGACTCCCTCATACCAGAATCCAGCATTCCTGGTTACTAATCTAAAGGTTCCGTATTCCATTCCCAGGAGGTACTATAGGTGTTTTTTCTGCTCAGAGGAACTGTTCCTATGGTTGTCAAGGTCTGGTTAGTAAGCCTTCAGTAGCATCTTAAAGATTTCTACTGGCATCACATAATCATCATTATTATCATAATATTTCATTTGGACAAAGTAGGAAGTTGCTATCTGCCATCGCCAGCAGAAGACCAGGAATATCTAACTGCAAAACCCTGGTGATATATGCTATAAAACACTTGTAGCTATTCAATAGTCTTTAGGCTTTGGTGGCCGTATGGTTTAAGGTGCTATTCTCGCAATAGACTAGACTGTTGAAGATGGTGAGATCAGAGTTTGATCTCAGTTGGGTGTAATGAGGGGTGTTTTTTATGGTTTTCCACTCTCACTCCACTCACACTTTCTCTGATACTCCTAATCCCTACTACATTAGTGTACTTAGTATATAGAAATATAACCCTGTCGGGTAGTAAGACTCGGTACTAAAAATAAAGTCTCTATAGGCCTATATTGCACCTTGCTGGAGGTGACAACCCACCTAGTAGCTTATCTTTCTGCCAACAATGGAAATACAATTTTCATCCCAAGACATGGTTTTCTTTTTTCCCCTTTTTGTGCTTTTTTCCCCCTTCTCTGATCTTCTTTCATCACACCCACCCACCCCACCCAACAATCTTCCATCACACCGGCCATGATATATTTAATTTTCTTTCCGGACATGTTTTTGAAGCCGCCTAGGGAATTGAATTGAATAAGAAAAGAAAAAAAACATTTGGCAAGCTTATGTTTTATGTTTCAACCAATGGTGTAGCAAGAAACTTTTTATGGGATAGAAANGGGGGGGAGGGGGGGTGAATCGAGGTATTTATATACTAATAATATAAACTTTAATGAACAACTTTGTAAAGGTATTTTTTTAAATTCTCAGACATATTTCATGTATAAATTCGAGTATGAAAAATAATCGCGCCACCTTTAATATTGGCAAAGTGAGGGAGAATGAAAGTCAAAACCCCTAATACCCCCCTTCGCCTATGGCTATCCCGCTGATCTCTACGACTTTGTTTTTAGTTGTGCTGTGCATGTCATTTAGCAGAAACGCTGACATTGTTTCTAAATAATCTGTAAGCACTCTTCATTAACCTTGAAAGGTACAGTAGCCCCATGGCTTCTTTAGTGCTGACTGACAGCTCACAGCGGACAGCTGACGGCTTTGAAAAGTTACCATACCAAACTATGTATCCCTACGCCGAACCATATGAGCTGCAAAAACATGTGTTTAGCAGCTGTCACTTCTGACAGTCAAAATTTAGGTATATACCTAAATATTGACCGTCAGAAGTCAGCTGTGAGCTGTCAGTCAGCACCAAAGAAGCCATGGGGCTACTGTAGCAAGCTTACATATCATTATTCCACTATGTCCTCGTCTATAAGATAGGGTCATAGAGGAATACGTCAAGGTAAGACTACTTACTACATTGGTATAGTATGGAGTATACCTAAAATATACGAGTAGGTACTAAATATTATTTGAAATTATTTAAGTGCAGGTCGCTACTAATAAAGTTAGGCTAACATCTCAATTTGTTACTTTCATTTATCTGTCTCAGTCTTACCTATGGCTCTGACAAATTTGAAAGTGGCAGAAGTATAAATTATATTATTATTATTATTAGCACCACGTCTTACTACCCGTTCGGGTTATACGCACTTACGCTAATGTGTAATGGTAGGGTGATTGTGAGATAAAATGGAGGACCTACAGTTTAACGTGGGATCCGAACCACGGTGGGAGGCCTGGCATTCCCCACATACATATAAATTATACTGGTGATAACACTCAATATACAGTCAGTCTCTGTGAAGGTGTCGCTTGTAGGGTCAGTTTGTGGACTTGGCAGACTGATATGCGATAGAACTCAATAACTCGGTGAGGAAAGCAACAGGAAAACTACCTCATTCCTCATTTCCCTAGTACTCCTCTTCGGTGCTGCCTCGACTTTACAGCTGACGATGGAACCGTCGAGGATCCACCCAACAGGTCCTTTCTTCAATATGTATTAAACAATTATTTTTTCTAATAATATTAGACACACCATTTATAATCATTAAAACATAATTAGCGATTTATTGCTTTCCCTAATTCGGGTATAACGCAGTGGCGGCTCGTGACTAAAAAAAATAGGTGGAGCGTAAATCCAAGTATTCCGAACTATGGTGTAGACACTTTTATATAAGCCCTACCTATTAAATCTTATCGACATATAATTTTATTTAGGCTAACATTTTATATTATTACATATTATAATATACTTTGATATAGTTAAGGTACAATAATTAACTACTTTAAAATAAAGCAAGTATAAAATTAATAATGGGGAAAATGTACATCCAAATCTAAAAAAAAAAAAAACTGTTCGTGTTAAACGAGTTTTCATGCTTCTTACTCACTCACTAAATGATTTAAAACAGTCCTGCTTATATTCGTCCAAGATAATTCTCCACCAAAGAGTAGACACGGAATGCAGAACGATGTATTTTTCACATTACAACCACATTGTCAATCATGTTTTTTTTTTAAGTTTATCCGTTGAACTTTACAGTAAATTCAGGCTTTTTAGTTTTTGTTGGTTTTTCTAGAATAATATTTGGTGTAGGTCTATAAGTTGTTTTAGTTTCTAAATTTTTTTCTTGAGTACACAAACTAATTTGTTTTTGCAAAATGTTTAGCACAGAAGTCATATTGATATAAAGAAAATTATGTTAACAATGATTATGAAATCAAAAACAACTATTTATTCAAACTCATGTTTATAAACTATAAATTTTTTTTAGAACTAATAAGGAATAGTTGCAATTTAATAACTATTAAAACTTTATAGCAACGCTTTAGTCAAACTCATAATTCCAAAACAAATATCTACAGTAGCCTCGTGGCTTCTTTGGTGCTGACTGACAGCTCTCAGCTGACTTCTCACAGTCAACATTTAGGTATATACCTAAATGTTGACTGTCAGAAGTGACAGCTGCAGAACACATGTTTTTGCAGATCATATGGTTCGGCGTAGGGATACATAATTTGGTCTAGTAACTTTTCAGAGCTGTAAGCTATCAGTCAGCACCAAAGAAGCCATGGGGTTACTGTACGTTCATTATTGAGTTGTACACCAAGCCACATGCTAAAGGAATGCTTTGAAACTTGCTAGTTAGGTCAACAACATCGCTTTGTTTCACTGTGCATGCTCAGATAGCTGCGTGCACCTACAAATTAGTTGAGGCAGAAGCGCAGCGCTAGCAGTCAAGCTCACAGGTGGTATAGTAAAGAGAATAATACGCCCTAAAGTATAACCAATTTGAACCAATTCAAATCTAAATAAATATGTTGATTCTTTATGAAGTGATATATAATTAAAATAAAATGAAAATCTATTTTGTGTACAATTATAAGTTGTGCACTCAAAGAGGGGTCACTACTGCCTTAACGCATGGTTTTTATATTTATTAAATATTTTTTTAGCATTAGGAAGATAGTCAAAATAAATTGATTTACTTATTTACTTTCAAGTCTACAAAACAAAGCAATTCAGCCAAGCACTTAATTAAGAGACTGATTTGAAAATATAGTAGTCCCATGGCTTCTTTGGTGCTGACTGACAGCTGACAGCAGAGGGCGTTGAAAAGTTACCAGACCAAATTATGTATCCCTACGCCGGACCATATGATCTGTAAAAACATGTGTTTAGCAGCTGTCACTTCTGACAGTCAACATTTAGGTATATACCTAAATTTTGACTGTCAGAAGTCAGCTGTGAGCTGTCGGTCAGCACCAAAGAATCCATGAGGCTACTGTAGTTATGAGAACTGTTTCAGAAAACTGAATTGTCTACAGTAAATGAACACAAATGTGTTCAATGACTCAGATTACTTTTTAATAGGATTATATATATATATATATATATATATATATAAATAAATTAGATATTTTATGTAGTATAAATGGTAAGAAAGGTTCATTCAGTCGTGTTTGCCGATAACGGGTAATTCAGGGTTTGAATTCTGTCTTGATAAACTGGAGGGGTTTCTTTTTCTTAGTGGTTTCCTACTTTCTTTCCAAACTAATGTAGGTACATTTCCTATAAATTATATACCTAGCCCAGATGGGTATGGGTGATATATATATATACCACGTCTTACTACCCATCTGGGCTAGGTATATAATTTATAGGAAATGTACCTACATTAGTTTGGAAAGAAAGTAGGAAACCACTAAGAAAAAGAAACCCCTCCAGTTTATCAAGACAGAATTCAAACCCTGAATTACCCGTTATCGGCAAACACGACTGGATGAACCTTTCTTACCATTTATACTACATAAAATATCTAATTTATTTTTATTAACAACAGTTTCAACAGTCCTATACATGCTCTATATTAGAGGATTTGAAGAGGGAGGAATAAGGAATTCTTGAAGTTCTATTTATCTCAAGATGGAATGCCGGGCTGCATTTGTGCAATAGCTTGCCAGAGTCAGTCTAAATAAGTTAAACAACCTTATCTCACTGAAATAATTAATCAGTTTTAGTATCCTATAGAGGGAAAATAATGATTGTGTGTCATGAAAAGAGAAAAATATATGTGTTTTTATCAACAACTACAAACCCATTCCCCGCATTATTTTCAAAATAAAATATAGCCTATGTTACTCGCTGATAATGTAGCTTTATATTGATGAAAGAATTTTTAAAATAGGTCCAGTAGTTTCTGAGTTTATCCATTACAAACAAAAATACAAAAAATAAAATCTTTCCTCTTTATAATATTAGTGTAGATGTTAAATTTGATGTTGCATTCAATAAAGAATTAAAAGACAGAAATAATAGAGTTTTATTAGCATTACTTAAGTAAGTTTTAGTGATAATATTAGGGTTAAATTTTTAGTTATTAAAAATTAAATTAATCTTAAATTTCATCGAGAAATATAACCTAACTGCTGATAAATATTTTTTTCAACAGTTTGTTTGTGTGTCTTGAGCAGAAAAATGTGATGTTTTGTAAATTACTGAATTGTGGTTCTTTTCTTTCAAATTTTGTTAATATTTAAAGAATTAAAAATCATATATATATGTTTTAATAAATAAATAGCTTTAAAAATATTATTTACAATTATTAAATTAATTAAATAACAAAAGATTTTAAAAAAAATTTGAACAACTCTTAAACTAAACTATAGTTCCCTTTTTAAAAAAAAATATCGTCCATAACTTAAAAGCCGACAATTTTTCAAAACTTGTCTCGCCTTATTATTTTGTTATAAAACCATTTCAATCGAAATAAACATAAGAATCGGCCACATAAATTTAAAATAATTAATAAAATTGATTCCATAACCACCCGAGTATGTAGTCTATTAATATTTTATATAAGAAAATAGAGGACCTTATTACTTAGATCTGCCTATGTCTTCTGGACAATCTATAAGCTTTTATTTCTTATATAATAACGCTCGCAAAGCCATTCCAAACCAGAGATATTGTGTGTGTGGGGGGATTACAAAATGCCAGCCAATCTCTGGTGGCCTAGTGTTTGGTTGACAGGAACTTGGAAAGAACGAAATCTTGTCGAGATTTCCAATTAACTTTTCACCATCACGCTTCGTGGTTGTGTAGGTTTATTGGTTAGAGGTTGAATCTAGTGAGCGGGAGCGGGGTGGGGGGTGCTATATCCCACAAGTGTAAGGCCTACTCGCCTTTTTGATAGTGGTGTGAGATATTCAAAAGTCAATTATTATTTTTTCCATGAGCTTTGTACTTAAATCTTATTTTCTTTAGAGAAGCTCAAATATTTTATTTTTAGTACCGCATCTTACAACCCGTTTGGGCTGGCTGTACACATAATATGTACCGATTTAAGCTAATGGGTTTAGGGATGATGAAGGTTATATTTATGGGAAATGTACCCACATTTGCGTAGAGGAAAAGTGGAAAACCATTTTGAAAAAAAGAAAAAAACTTCACAGTAGAACCTTCGGTTTACCAAAGTAACATAGTTTCAAGTTACTTTCTATCTTCAACTTTCTAGAATCTTACTGAAATTACTGAAAATTTTTAATCTTAGTTTTATTAAAAGTTTTATTTTCGTAGGAAGAAACTTTTTTAAAAGAATACAAACATAAAAATGGTTTTGTGATAATATTTTTACTATATTGTTAATGTTATGATGTATAAATATATAAAAGTAAATCTAGTTACTTTTCTAGTTGTTAGATAAGGTTCTTCCTATGAAAATCAGACTATTACTTAAAACCCGCCTCGGTGGCGTAGTTGGCTAACGCGCTTGTCGTGTTGAAGCTCGACTGCTGAGGACGGGGAGATCGAAGTTCGAATCTATTTTTCCTAAATGGTTTTCCACTCTCCCTCCACGCAAATGCGGGTTCATTTCCTCTAATTCAACCTTCCCAATTCCTAATCTATTAACGTAATTAGTACTTAAAGCGTATAACCCGAACGGATAGTAAGACGCGGTGCTAAATAATAATAATAATTTAATCATATTCACGGAGCTATGAGACTAGACTTGATGAAAAAGAGCTCTAGAGTTAGCCTTCCTCCAACAAATACAGTAATTTTTTTTTATATAAACTCACAACAGAAAATGTAGATATATTTGAAAACCAGCGGCGAGCTTTCCTCTTTACCTTGAAATAAGTTTTGGAGTTTTCATGTTCCTCTTTCTTATTGACATGACAAGGGTGGGTTGTAAGGGAAGGACGAAAGGGGAACTATAACTTGTATAGAACTGGTGACTTGGCGGTCTAGGGGTAAGGTGTCAGACTTCTATGCGGGCGGTCGGGGTTCAATCCTCGGTCCAGGCACAGATTTATCTGATTGCCAAACCCTTCCTTCACCTCTGACAATACATCTTGTGAATGTGTGGAATGCCAGGCCCTCCACCGTGGTTCGGATTCCACGTTAAACTGTAGGTCCTTCATTTCATCTCACAATCACCCTACCATTACACATTAGCGTAAGTGCGTATAACCCGAACGGGTAGTAAGACGTGGTGCTAATAATAATAATAATAATAATAATAATAATAATAATAATAATAACTTGTATAGAAGAGAGAATTAGTTCCAGAAAACGACACAGACCATTATATTTCAACTTTCAAACCGTGTGTGCCTGAGAGCAATTGATACTTTCTCGTTGACCGAGGCGGCCCCCTTAAGTTTTTCTACTTTCTTTCTCCCCCCCCCCC
>CABEEJ010004049.1:0-11048 GCA_901482245.1 Timema douglasi
AGGTTAAGTCCGGGTTGTTTCTACACTGGCGCCAGCCGGGCAGGCTAATAAATAGTGTGTGGAAACAGGGATGTGGACTTATAAGATGAGAGGGAGCAGTGAAGGGGAGAGAACCCTTACAACATACTGTTAGACGGGATTGCTGATGGTGGGAAGATTGAAGTTCAAATCCCAGTTGGGTGTAACAAGGGCATTTTCCCTAAAATGGTTCCCTACTCTCAATCTACGCAAATGTGGGTACATTCAATCTAAAATGACACCTTCCTCATTCCTAGTTCATTAGGGTGAATAATGTATGGGTATTACTAAACGGGTAGTAAGTAATCATGAAAAAAATACTATTGTGATGACTATCAAGAGTGTCGGTAAAACTTTATTAGTGTCGGGCGAGGTAGTTAAAAAAAATATTTTTGAGGAATTTTTAGGGGGTTTACTCCAAACCAGTGGAAAATTTAGCCTGCAGACTTTTTCTTGATTCGTGTGCTTCTTAAATAAATTTTAATAAAGTTTTAAAAATTATCTTTAAGCTGTTTCTATTGATTTTACAGAAAAATATTTACATACATTTTATGTACAGCATAAATTATCCGCATGAAAGTCACTATTGAGTAAATTTTGATTGAATAATTAGAGCTTAATTAATTAGAATACTCAGAAATTAATTTTGGTCGGGTGGACATGCGTGGTTGGTCTTATTTTGGGGGTGGGTCTGCGGCATTTTGCCACCCCCCTACAGTTATACCAATGAACTTGTAACTATCAAAAATTTCAAACTCTATTAACCTATTTTTTTATTAATTATATTCGATAATCAAATATAACTTTATACGTTTAAACATATTTTAACATGTCTAACACCCGCTTCAGTGGCCTAATGGTCTAACGCGCTACTCTCGCAGTAGACTAGACTGCAAATGACGGCGAGATCAAGGTTCGGATCTCAGTTGGGTGTACTGAGGATGGTTTTACAAACTGGTTTTCCACGCTCCCTCCCCGCAAATGCGGGTACACTTCCTATGAATATAACCCTCCTGATTCCTAAAACCATTAGCGTAATTGTTGAAAAACAAAATATATTCACAAATTCTCTGTTTATTTAACCAAAAATTTGAATCTGACCATTTTCCTCAGCATCTGTATATTCTACTGAAAGAAAATATTTTGGCCAGACTACATAATATTATATTTATATATATAAATATATATATAATGTAAATATAATAAAATATTTATATATAATATAAATAAAAATATAATATACATTATAAAATACACATTGTATATATCTATATACATATAAATACATATATTAAAATTTGAAGATAGCATATAAAACAATTTTCTGCAAAAAGAAACATTTCATTTTTAAATATAGATAATTTGTATAGAAAAAATCATACATAGGTAACCTTTATTGGCTCTACTACAAAAATTCCAATAATACATATAGAAATATACCGCAAGAAAATTTTTTTCACCCAATTGTATGGAAAATACATATCTATCGATTTTGACCAAATTTTATAGGCTTATACACAAGTTTTACATCAAAGCATGATAATCAACACTGCCTTGAGTTTTCATGAAAGGTTCATCTTGTTCAACCTTATACCGATAGGTCGCAGCATACAGCATCACAAAACTTTTTTGAATTAAAATAAAACTGTACCACTTTATTTTAGTTGAGAACAATATTTATTTTGAAACATAAAAGTATAATTATTCTCAATCATATTTACTAGGTTTATGCTTTGTCTAAAGATTAAAAAAACCCTATGCCAAGAAAATACGATCATGTAAAAATCATTTAAACAAAGCTGCTTTCAAATATTTTTGAATTTCATTTGGCTTTAAATGATACAAAATGATATTAGAGAAATGTGTTTATTGTAATATAATTAAAACAGTTTTATCCTAAGTCTTCCCACATTTCAATGATCCATGTAGTGTTCTTTAAATTATTTTTTAAAACTTAAATTTGAATTGTCTGGATATATATTATTTAAACATAAACCATGTAAGTGACTTGACCTTTAGAGTAGTAAAAATCTGATTCAAATGTGGATAATAGTTTTCTTAGTAACCAGATACAGATAAATTATCTTAGAAACCTAGCCACGCTCATTTCCAATGGTGATTCATCTCCTTAAGAAAAAAGCATCCTCAAAACACCCGACTGAGATTTGAACCCTGATCTCCCTGTTGCCAGTAATCTAGTCTAGCACGAGAATGACGTGTTAGACCGTGCAACCACTAATGTAGGAATTGTGAATGTCCTTAAAGGTAAATAATACATAACTTATAATAAATAATAATAGCTAACTAATTATTATTATTATTATTATTATTATTAGCACTGCGTCTTACTACCCGTTCGGGCTATACGCACTTACGCTAATGTGTAATGCTAGGGTGATTTTCAGATGAAATGAAGGACCTACAGTTTAACGTGGAATCCGAACCACGGTGGAGGCCTGGCATTCCTCACATTCACAAGATGTCTTGTCAGAGGTGAAGGAAGGGTTTGGCAATCAGATAAATCTTTGCCGGGACCGAGGATTGAACCCCGGCCGCCTGCATAGAAGTCTGACACCTTACCCCTAGACCGCCAGGTCACCGGCTAACTAATTAAATAAATAGATAATATGGTTATTTATTTAGTTATTTAATAATAATAGCCAACTAACACAATAAATAAATAACTAAATAAATAATAGTGTTCTTTATTTAGTTATTTAATAATAACTTACTAGCTAACTAACTAACTAAATAAATAAATTAATAAATAAAAGGGCTATTTAATAACTAAATAAAGAACCCTCTTTAGTAGTTGAGCCAGGGAATTTTTTAGTTTCATCCCTGGGAACTTGGAATTTTAAAAATGTTTGGATTCAGCAGAATACCAATATCACATTAAACCATGATACTTTTAATTTTAGGGTAGCTTCTGCCACCATATTGGCTTTTTTACGGGGTTATTTATTTTATAATTAAAGGTGTCTTTTACGCAAATATTGTATATAACAAAGAACATAAACTTTTCTAAAATAAATGTTTAGTAACAATTTCTGATAGAACCGTTAGTTTTTTAAGATATAAGCCTTTTTTGCAGAACTCGATGCCCCGTTTTCTCCAATTGACGTAACACTGTCTCTTATTTAAACCACAGGCTAAGAAATGGTTGTTTTTTTACTTTTTATTTTAATGATCTATTGAACAATAAATAAAGATACACAGGGAGCAAGAGGAACAACAAAGTTCAGAAAAAAGCCTGTAAGAGTTGAAAGATACTATTTAAACTTTGATATGAGGGCAAAATTTCAAGTGGGCTAGTGGGCTGTATACAAAATTACTAAACATGGCCTTGACATAACCAAACAATGCCATTTAGTGACAAATAAACAATTAATACTTCAACTTATCAAAGTAACCTAAAATGATAAAGGATATGGCAAGAATCCATCTTATATTAATTTATCACCTAATGAAGAATTATTTAAGTCTACATGATAATTTTGAAAAACATGCTATAAAATATATAAGCCTAAAGATAATTTTTAATATATGCAATTAAAATCTGTAGCAGATAGCGTTGCTTACCTAAGCTGAAATCAGTGGTATAATGAGTAGTCACACAGACAAAACATGCAAATATGCAGACCCTGAACATAACCACGTTTTCCGTGGGATGGATTGAGAGGAATGTAAGGGAGGGTACAGATGAATAAGGGAGGGGGAACATAGCATATGCGTTGACCTTATGGAACATCGGGTGCAGGCCTAAATTATTCTAGTAGTAGAAGGCATTGGAAGGCTCAACCCTCTTGTACACGAGTCTCGTGGCTTCGATGCGCAGAAATGGTGACGTCACTGCCACGAGATGCAAAGCTGACCCCCGGTGCTCTCGCTAGTTAGACGAGGAAGTGTAAGTTGGAAACACGGGTGGAGTCGGAATGTGTAAGCAGGCAGTACAGGCAGAGTCTCGTCTGAGGTTATGGTGTGAATACAATTTTGAATGTTATTTTATTGTAACATGATACACATGTTACAGCTGTTCTTGAGGTAAAATATTCCGGAGATAAAATAAATAGTCCCACAGTCGGATCTCAGCGAGGGGAATACCACGGTGGAATCATGGGATAATAAATCTGTAAATAAGATTGAGATTGGGAGCTGGCATACTAAAATGTTAGATAGGCCAAGGTTGCTACAGTCAATGATTGATGAAGTTGGTAGGTTTTGATTAGATGGCTTTACTATACAAGAGGTTAGATGGTTAGGTAATGCTAGTGTAGAGTCAGGCAAATGTGTCTATTTTATGGAGTAACAGATACACACACAAGTCATTCACGAGCTAAGTTTACCTGGATGACAGCTCGAAATGTTACTAGAAGTAATCCCTAATATATCACTACGCCATAATATATCACTACGCCAACAGCTGACATCTATCACTTTGGATGACTGTAATGAAAACAGATGGTAATATATTAATGTGATAGTTACCCACAGTAATTTAGGCCAATATTATTTATTTGAGGTTGGACACAAAGTTTATTTATAGTCTTATTCCACTTAAAAAAATATTCACACCACTTTGACAAAAACTTCTTACGAACATAGAGTCAAAATGGTGTCTGACGAATCTAAATCATATGATTGAACATAACGGTAAACAAGTTTTTTACAATGATGCAGACACGCAGTTGATGAAAATATTTTATTACAGTTAAATATTTAAAAATACGATAAAATAGTTATAAAATCATGTATTGTATGTAAAAAATGACATCAATTTTCTCTTTTCCAAGTAAATACGATGCCTGTATTAAAAGGTATTGATGTGTGCACTGTATTAAATATAATCAATAACGTTCCGAAACGAAAAATAAATAATTTTAATTATGTTAAAAATATTGTTTCGAGTTGGATAAAAAGAAATTATTTAAAAAATGAAATAGTATGAGAAAACTTAAGTTTACGTTATTTTAAATGTAATATATAACAGGTTATTAAAGATCTTTACATTTATAAAAAAACTGTGATCTTTTACAAGTGTTGGCAACCCAAAACCTAAACATATGATTTTCGAACTGTCATCCAGGTAAAAACCTATCGTGAACGGAATACAGGTTAGGCACAGGTTTTCTGATACGTACAAAAAGTAGGCCTATTTCAGTAGTGAAGGACATAAAATTAATTAACAATAGGCTGTCAAGTATAGTGGTAGCAGGAAGGGGACATAATACAGTCTTAATCAATATGCACTACCATACAGAAGACAAAGATGACCCAGTCAATGATAGTTATTATGAGGGGCTAGAACACTTGTTTGGAAAAGTCCCAGCATTTCACGTGCGTATGAGAACCCTAGTCCTAAATCTTCCCAGAGTGCAGTGTGTAGAAAAGAATGACATTTTATTTTTATTTTAGATATTTACAATAAAGCTATGACTAGAAGTCATAAGTAACGCTCGTAAAATGATAGAAAATTCAAAAAACCAGCTTGCATTAACATTAATCAATTACATTATATAATTAGGCTTGCAATTATTCTAAAAGGAATGCCTGACAAAATCAAAAGAATAAAAATACTATGGGCCAAATCTAGCAACAATAATAGCCGTCGCTAAATATTGGCATAAATTCATAATAAGTTAATCTTAGGACAAGCTACCTCATTGGCTGGCGAGCGGTTAATTAATAACAAGCAACAAGCTAGCCAAATCTATTGACCTGGAAACATGTCAAGTTACAGTACAATACGCAACTATAGCCAGGAGTAGCCCGGGTGGTGTACCAGTAGAGCTCGCTGATTGGCTGAAACTGATCACGTGACCACGCCTCCTCGCTCTCTGATAAGCTGTTAGTTTTCCCCCTCCCCCCTCATCCTGACCCCTTTCCCGTGTTCCAAACATGTTGTTACTTGTTATTTTTTTTATGTATACTCATAGCTTTTTTATTTGTTTTTTATGTATACTCTTTGCTTTTCTATTTGTGATCAAAGTTTTTTTATTTGAGACCTACCCCCAACATTTTCCCACAAAAAAATAACAGACAGAGGTAAGCACAAGAGAGTTATAATTTTATTATCAGAGAAAACATGGTACAACTGAATGGGGAAGTGACACTTAGGAGTAATAGAGAAACCAGAAGCCAGAAGGGCTGCAAGGCACAAGGGACGCTGCCGGGGGCCTGAAGGGCCTTACGACAATAATAATAACAGGCGGCTACTTACAATTAGACACCCTCAAAATGGCGTCTTCAGTGAACAGCGTAAAACCCCAACAAATTGGTCTCCAGTTTCATAATAACAAATAATACACAAAATAGCCAATCGACAACATGAGCAGAGAGACAACCCCTTTTCATGATTCGTAACGTAGGGTGAGACAACAGCTCACGTCCCTTACCTAAACAATGACATCCACACTATGCTAATACTTGACATTTCCTAAAGTTTAAATATACGTAAGGTTTGCTAAACGTGTTAATAGCAAACAAGATGTCCTCAGAAATATAAGTCCTGGGCGGCCCGCGGCCCTACATTTAGTTAACATATAAAAATAGACCCCAGCAAAATTACAATATACTAGTCTAACATTAACACCTAACAAGGCGTCCATACAATTGTTAATTTTACCGCCGCTCGCGGCCCCACATTTGACCAACCTTGATAGGAAACAAAGCGGCCAATATAAACCATCTCCAGACATTAGAGATACCTAAAATATCAGAGGAGACCAAATAACTACAAAGTAAACCTTGCCTTAAGGGCTGACGTAATAGATCGTTACAAAATACATTAGTTATAGATATAAATTGAATTTTGAAATATTGTAGATTTAAGCCAAAAAGAATTTGGAATATAGCGTCGAGCCTACAAAAGTTAGGCTATCTACCTTCGAAAGCCCAGAGTGTAATGTGTGTCTTTCCTCTGAGCTCACACCATTATATATATATTCTGCGATAAACCTGTGTTCTCAGGGCAAGGAACAAACACAGGGGGGGGGAGGGGAGTATTCGAGAATGATCTCGAGAACCAATGGGCGTAGTTTGTACGTTGAAGAATAGTCCATAGAAGTTTTATGTGCAATGCGCCAGAGCAGCGCGCGCAGACTGATGGTCACTCGTTTCTTGTCCACTTGGACGGAGAGGTGGGGGAGCCCAACCACACGGCCAGCAATGAGACACGAACCTCGGTTCAGTCGGGCGTGGATATTGTGTAGACGAGCGTCTCGAGTGTACAGTAGAGGAAGTCGGAGCGAGTCAAGTGGGCTGGCTTGGTGAGTGTTATTATTTTTTCCATGTCACGGTGTAACAAGGTTACATATTCATTGGTATTTTTATGTCTGTGTAGAATTGGGATGGAACGTTGGAGTTTTTTATTTATTTATTGGCGTGCAGTCCGGGCGCTCCTCATTCTGTATCGCTAGTGAACGTTGGGACCATCTTCTCTATTCTGCCTCTAACAAAGAGTGTGACCACCAAGCAGCTGACAGCGTATCACGTTCGTAAAATCCCTTTCACTTTTCCTTCACTCCACGCCCTCCTTACATCGCCACGTCACAGAACGAACTAAGTTACACTGACTGCTCCCTCACTCTGTTGGACGGCCTTTCACTTCCCGGAACAAACAGCTCGAACCTCTCCTGACGACTATTAGGGGTAGAGTATGATAAATGGTTCACCTGCCTTGAGACCCCTTTCACTTCCCCTCACTTCCCCTCCTTAGAGGTATGTGTCACAACCCCTTATGTGGTAATGGGTTTTCCCGGTGTCGTTATCGCAATGTCGCAACCCCCTATTAGGTAATAGGTTTTACCTGATGACAGGCACCAGTTTAGCGGGACGACAAGACAAGAATAGATCGTGACCTTGAAACTGTGAGCTAGGGCATTGGTTCTGGAAACCTTCCCCTCGGTAATGGGTTATTTCCCGGTGATGTCACAACTAGCCATCACAATGTCGCAACCCCCTATGTGGTAATGGGTTTTTTAACAACTAGAGACCATTGACACAACTCTAATTATGCACAATCAGGGGCCCCGAAATACTCAGTTAGGGGCCTCTATCCCCCATCACAAAAGTCTATTAAAATTGCTTGTTTGGTATAGTCTGTCGACATGCGTGGATGTAGGTATCCGTCACGTACCGCAGAAGTAAGGTAGTAATGTTCCTGAGTTTACGTGGAGTGAGGGAGAGTAGAAAACCACCCCCAGTTCCCTCGAGCGAGAATCGAACCCACGACCTCCCCCACCATAACTATAAGAGTGACACGTACCTTTTCTGGCAAAACGTGCGGTAAGGATGATTAAGAAAATGTTCCGGAGGGAGAAATACCTACAGTGTACACCGTTTGGGATTCAATTTCCAGCCCTGCCATAATTATATGAGCATGGCGTTCAGACGGCGTGCACACCGGGATAAGAACCTCGATATCTTTAGCACGGTCGTACTTCCTGCACCCCCACCATTTTTGAAGGGGCTTTGCTGGTCGACTAGATTTTTCAAGACCAGGTAGAATGTGTGCCCACGTTTGATTGTAATGGGAAAATCAAACTTTGATCACTTTGTCATCGGCCATCTATTGACATCTTAGACCATGTGACCAACGATTCAAGTATACAATGCAATGTGATGGTAGGTTGCTACCCAAGTATAATGTGAAAACAACAGTTTTATTCCTCAAGCCACTTATAACAACAGAAAAAAATAATTTAATGTTCGCAACTATATTTTGTCGAAATAATATATAACACTTTCATTAATTCAGTAATATTGAATTGAGTAACTTGAATTTAATGTTCGCAACTATATTTTGACGAAATAAATAAATTCTTAAGTTATATCCGGGCTGAGGAGGATATAAATGTACCTGCATTTGTGTGAAGGCAGAGCGACACGGTCCACCTGTATTCAATACTCTTACCTCCCCCGCTAATAGCCACGAAGTTAAGCTTATCGGTATTTAGAACTGCGTCTTACTACCCGTCAGGGGCACAAGACATGGATGATGAGGGAGGAAACTGGCCTGGTACACACGCGCGACAGGAATTATAACTAATCTTGTTGGGCAAGCGTGAGATAAGAGCTGATTTTGACCAGGCGAAATGTGTAATAGCATTTGCTGGGGATTGAAATGTAACGTCATTAGCGTTTGTCGCCCTCTATGGGACTTGAACGCTTATACCTCAGGGTGATATGCGTATACACATTTGCGCGTCATTGATAACTGAACCCTCCAACACCATCTGGATATCTTTGCCCGAATGAGAGAGAGAGACAGAATAATAAAATTAGTGATGTAGCATCATTTGCGCTGGGTTGAAATGGGAAAACGGCCAAAGCTATAATTTATGCTTACTCCATCATTGAAATCTGGATACGGGATTCTAACCCGGATGCGGATAGCCCAGATGGGTGGCCCAGCACGCAAGAGAGAAAACAAGATCTAAAATCTCATATCTAGATTTATTCCCACTGCACTCCAACGAGACTCGAACCGAATCCTAGAGATGCACATGACAGCTGAGCACTGGCTCACCAAACTACAGTCCTATTTTCATAGGAACAACTAGAAAAGCTCTTAGATCTAATTTCACATATTCATACGTCAAGACAAGTGATATGCAGAACCTATTATTACCTATATAAAATCACCGATACTCTAGTATTATTTTATAAATGTTGGCTGAAAAAGGTTTGTATTTTCTAAAAGTTTCTTTTTATAAAAAACATGAGTCTACATATAATCATTGGTTTTTCCACAGCGTTTTTTTACTACCAGTTCGGGCTTTACTACACTTATTTCCCTGTCAAGTTAATCTAGTGCAAGCCTGACGACTTGTAGACCCACGACCAACGATGTATAAAGTATGAAATGGTGAAATCATAAACAAAACCTTCCAAGTGCAGGTATGGGCTCAAATTACCTCCCACAGTACACCCGGCCGAGATTCGAACCTCGATTTCCCCAATCCTCCGTAGTCTAGCTCAACACGGGTTGTTTGTGTCTGTATGTGCTTTAACAAAATTTTCTTCTAAACAAAAAATAATAATTGTAGACCATAAAGAGTTACGAATTTCAGTGGGGGTGGTGGAAGGGCGCCACCATTAGTCCGGAAAGAGGTTATAAATACATTAATCCTCTCTGATTCCATATTAAACAGATTACTTGAACAATAATTTACATCTGATGCTCAACATCAATAATTAGTGACGCAAATAAAAGTTTTACAAGTTTAGGTGACGCCACGAAAAGTATACTTGGAATATTTATAGATTAAAAATTATAGCTTTAGAATATATACTTACGAGTATATCTTACACCTTAATGGGAACAAACCAGAACACGTGCTAAGATACATAGGTAATAAATATATGTAAGCCAAAGTTTCCCGGGTTCGATTCCCGTGTCCAGGTCTCATTTTTCAATTTTCAGAATATATGTATTAAAATGTTGCTAACTCTGTAAGAGAAAATGCTACTAATAAAGACACATAAACATTGTTTTAAATATTATTCATATACATTTTTATAATATATATTCATTTTTAGTGGACCTGGTGCGAACGAAATATAACTGTAAATACTTCGAGCTCGGCGGAAACAATAGAGAGCTACCCAAGGATTTAGTTGTTTTTTTTGCCAGTTATGGGGATCAAATATGGTCGCATGTAATAAAAATATTAAATGAATGTTATTTTACAGAGACAAAGTTTTTTAGGGTTCTAGTTATTTAAATAAAATATAGTTAAAATATATTCTGGAGATAAAATAAAAATGTTATGTTAAAAAGGTGAACAAAATCAATTATTATTCTATAATAATATTTCTGATTGAAATATGTGACCAATTAATAATTACTATGTTTTATTCATAAAAACAAACAAATACATAATTTTATTGACTACAATAACCAATCAGTAAATATAAACTTTAAACAAACTTGTTCTAATATATTTAACAAAATTAAAATTTAAAAAAATAAATATTGGTAAATTAGCCGAAATTATTTGTTATTTGTAAAAAAAAAAAAAAGTAGG